>JAHDVE020005086.1:0-16912 GCA_022606495.2 Halesus radiatus | reverse complement strand
GAGTTTAAGGAGCTGGTGTATCTATTCTCGGGTCTTTGCCATATCGGCTACTCGGCTAACTTAAAGTGCAAAGAAGTCTTTCAATAACTCAAAAACAACCACCACGAGTTGGGCTGGGCCGAACTATGCATCATTCTCCAGGACATTATAACATTCTGCGCAGACAAAGACGTCAAATGGATCGAACAAAGCATCATCAGCGTCCCGAGAGAATACGAATTGAAGCATATCGCAATACTTATTCATTTGCTATCGAGCCTACCTAATCCTGAATTAAGATGTGTCAGCTTCCTGGTTGAGAAATTTAGACAGACTATTCCTAAACCAAAACCTTCAAATAGTTCAACTCTCGATAAAAAATAGGAGCTCGAGGAAGATGAATCCAGCCAAACACTAAGTATTCGAGTTGACAAGTACCTAATAGCCGATATTCAAAATATTGATTGTTCTCGGCTCCTTCAGGGCCTCCAAAAAGTCAATTTGATCGACTAACAACTTTTCGAAGCTCTTGAGGCAAACTTCATGAACACTATCGAGACCTGCGATGCCACTAACCTTAAAACCTACCTCCTCGGCCATAGTAAAGTCTGCATGTCGATGATCAGCATGATCGTATCTGCGAACCCGAAATCTTACTATGCTCGCATCATGCGTATAAAGAGATACAACCATATTTTCTACAACAGAATTTTCACTTACATGCTGTCTACTTTATAAAAATGGACGGTGGAAGATGTTGTTGAGGTGATCGGGTTTGCTGGACATCCGAGAGTATCGAATAGATTTACTAAAAAATTAGCCTTGGAGCTGATTGCCGGAATAATCATGAAATCCGAAGAAAGCGGAAAAGAGGTGAGTGCTGAAGAAAAAAAGTGGATAGAAACACTTAAAGAAAAAAGATTGGAACTTTTCAATAAGTCATAATAAGAAGTTCTTCATAGTGCTGCTTGATTTGCTGATAAGTGTTTGTTTTATGATTTTATTGTTTATATATTGGTGTGTATTTGAAATACTAATAATGGTAAATTATTCGACTTTAGTTTTCAGAGCAAAAAATATCTGATATATTTGTGTTAACAAAATTATATATATGTGTTTATAAATTTATTTTATTTCATATCTGTATATTATATATAACTGTTTTGATGAAGAATGATGTTAATTAGTCTCTGAACTTGACTTCATTGATGAAAACTGCAAAGCCAACCGCCAAAATGCAAATGGAAAACGAACTCAAGTTGATTTAAAACAGATTACAAGAAAAAGTCAACTCTTTATTCTTGCATGTATTTTTCAATTGGCCATTCAAATATTTTATCGCTTTTTTAATCTAAAAAATTATAATCTCCTTCTTTTCACAGATCGTCAATGCATCATAAGCACAAGCTCTTCAACTCCCAACCCTGCCCCAGAATGCAACTCCAAACCACGATCAACCACAGCCAACATTTAATAATAATGCAGCGTATTACATCTCCACCTACCAAAACAGGAATAACAAGGACACGAGCAATAGAACACGTAAATCGCAGTCACTTTATCATAATAACATCGAAACTCTTACTAGGACCACCATTGCCAACATCTCTGCAATCGAGCCACGTGGCTCCATTCCATCAGCAAGTGATAGGAGGATCCCATCTCAACACCAGAAGATAAGATCGCTTTACAATACAGAAGGTGGGCTTCCGATCGCCTCGGCAGGCAGGACAGTCGGAAAGAATCCGATTACTAGGCCAAAGTTTTAGTCTCTCATTAAACCTACGATCCTCCCCAAACATATTAGAAATAATCCATTCGCAGATCCCCTCCCTGTTTCGGTCGGAGAGATAAATAAAGGAGTATATGGCTTACTCAACCGAGGAGTGATCGGAAAGGATATCGATATTTCTACGGCATTTTAGCGAGGAGAACCCCCAGTTAGATCAAAGGGTGTAGTTCTTCATCATTTTGAATAGAAGATGGCGAAGGAACTCTTGTCTATTGAGCAAAGTGGATCCAGAAATAATCGATTATCAGCCAAAGATCCTAGTGTCGAAGGCAATAAAAATAATAATATGAGTCGAGCAGGGTGGGCATTGACAGGTTTGGATCTCTAAGGAGCCAGTCCTCTAGATAGCAATTAGCAGAACCTGATCAATGCTGATATTACCCAATAAGCCAGGAAAGTCCAGATTATTGGCGTTGGTCCGCAGTGTATTCACTTTTAATTCCGCAATTACACAATTTACACTATTGGCCCAGAATATCTGTAAGCTAAGAACCAATTTTACGACAAATGGGGAGGCATGACAGTCATCATTAAGTCCCTCTCAAATTTGCTACAAAAATATTGCATCGGAAAGGTGTTTATTGACGCCCACAAAGTCGCTGCACTCTCATTCTCTCTAAAGCGAGTAAAAGAAGATGCCCTTTGGGACTGTCTGGTTGGTGCCCATCGCCAAAAGGCTTCACTTAAAAGAATATCTAACATTGCCCACAACGACTCCAAAATACGAATGACCACGCTGAAGATTCGAAGCTTTATGATGATGGCTATCGAGCGCAACAAATTCCTACGTGATCAAAAGAAAAAGCTTTCCCAAGTTAGGATTATTAGTTGGATAAAACGGAGGATGCTGCATCGGCGTCTCCAAAAGCAGCTCAAAGAACGATAAATCGCCCGAGCCTAAGAGGCAAAGATAGCTCAGTAAAACTTTATTACTAACTACTCTTCAATAAAATCCCAGAAGCATTATGAAATTCACGTCCCCAACGTCCGCTTCGACGTGGCAAAGTAACTCCTCATACAAAAACTCAATGTCTAGATCACAAGAATCTTCGGTGTCCGTGAACAGCCCAACGTACACATTATTTATGTTTGCCCATTCCAACTCGCCTCGGAAATCACCAACTATTACTACAAAATCCTGGAGCTGGGAGAGATCCACAATTATAAGGAAAGAATAACCTTTGTGGAAGCAGACCCGAATAATTTTTTCTACAGATACATGTTTCCGACTCCTCAGAAGGTCTATTATATGTCGAGTGCCTTGAGAAAGATCAAGGGAGTTGTTGGGGTGTGTCCAGCCTATATGGTAGTTGGGTGCCCGTCTTCGCATGATGTTCGTTTGGCTGGAGCCCTCGGGGTGCCGCTCCTGTCCAACTATGAGATGAGTAAGGAACTTGATAATCGGGTCAACGCTTATAGAAAGATCAAATAGATTGGGCTACTGTACGAGCCCACTGCGCCAGTAGAGTGTTTAGCGGTTCAGAAACTGACGATGGGTGAACTTATTACCAAAATGTCCAGATTGTCACAATAAACTAAGTGCAGAAGACTCATTCTAAAAATAAATGACACAAGTTCCGGGACAGGACTGGCAACTGTCATTTTCCCTATCAACAACATTGAAGATCTTTTCTCGAAAACGACTCCCGCGCACCCTCGTTATTATCCTGAAGTCAGGCAATTTTATAACGAATTCCTCTTAAAAGGAGGTCTAATTCAGCGGCAATAAACAAGCTGTAACGCCATCAGTGTCAATCTCCTCATCAGGCCCGACAAGGTCATCGAGATATTGGGCACGTTTGATAAGATATGCAATAACTTTACTGTTGTGGCTTATTCCTTTCCACAATAAACTCTCCGCCATGAAGATCTAGTGGAACCCATCACCACCCTGGCAGAACAGCTTTCTAATGAAGGTTATTATGGTTATCTAGAAGTAGGTTTATTGGTTGATCCACAGAAACAGGTGTATGTGGATCGGATAAGCCCATATTTAACGAAAGCCACAGGGAGTCTATTCTATTTCAAATATTTGATGGGAGGGAGATTGGAGGCGGATGGGAAGTTCCGAACTACAATCCAAGATCTTGTCGAACCAGCCGCAGACACTTTAGATTCTAGCGATAAAGAAGGGATCCGAGCTGAACTCACTACCCATATAGAAACTAGAAATTACCTTTATTGTCCTTTTATTCTCCACTTCGGACTTTCTCAAATGCAGGTTAAAAACTTCTTCCAGCTTTGTCGGATTGAAGGGGTGTCTTTCGACCTCGAGAAAAAGTATGGGTCAACTTTTATTTTGATTGACACTCTTAAATCGTCGATCGGACTGCTCACGACGGGAAGGGGAAATAGGATATCGTATAAATTGATGGTATTGACGCTTGCCTTTCTGCTGAAACAGAACCACAAGAGTGCAGTGGACCCCGTCAAGGAGAAATAAATTAAATACCGAGAAAAGTGCAACATTGTTAGTGTCAAAGCAAGAATCGAGGAATCAATGTATGCTATTAAAACTGAGAACGATTACTAGAATTGAAAGCAATAGTTATACACATATTTGCACAAATATATAATTTCTTACATTAGCATATTAATATCCCTTTGCTATATGTGTTTATTGTTTATTCGATTAGATTTTTATCTATGCTTAATCAAATTTAAAAAGTAATTTTTTTTTTTACAAAGTACCTCAATCGATTTTTTTGCCTCCTAACAAAATATATATAATATAATATGCACATTCCTTATTAAATACTTACCATTTTTAGCTGTTCGCTTTCAATTTTAGCTATATTTTTTTAACAAATAAACGATTACAAAATTAAACAATATATTTTATGTCTGAAATATTGGCAACACAAATAAAAAAACATAAATATAGTTAACTTTCAAACCTAAATCATAAATCAGTGCTTTATGATTTGTTGTTCCTATGTTTTATTAATTTACCCAAGTCTAAGATGCCGATACCATCATGAACGAGGCTCGACAGGTACAATTTATTGTCTTCACTTTCCAAAGCAGTTGTAATGAAATACACATCGCCCTTACTAGTCTTGAAATATTATTCGATCTCTCCTGTCTCTACGGATATCTTCATGACAGCGCCATATCTCTCATCAACTAACATTCTTTTCAGACAGGCGGGCAGATTGATCAGTATGTTCTTCAGCCATACATGTGTGTTCATGAAATCGGATATATCATCCCTCAATGCAGGCAAAGGAACCCACAGGGATTTCTTATCGATCGAAAGTTTGATGTTATCTTGGAATCCGGGAAGATTTTCTGCTAGAATCTCGTGTCTTCCGTTGTTTTCGCCTGTAAGGAAGTACTTCTGGATTCGGTAGATGTTGGTTTATGAGACCAACAATTGAGACTCATCGGCGGTCAGGGCGATCCCGTTCGGAAAGTATAAGTCCTCAAGGAGGAGATCAGTGGTGTTCGAAGATGGATTCCAGCGATAAACCTTTCCGTAAGGACGACCTTCAAGGACATCGGAGATGAGATCAGATAACGGGAATTTCGAGGAATCTGTGAAATAGACGGTGCCGTCCTTGGCAACTTCGAGATTATTCAGAACTCCAAAGCTCTAATTTATGAGATGTTGTGAACCAGATAAAGTTTCGATTGTGTTGGAATTAAGAGCTAATCGACAAATTCCTCGAACTCCGTCAACGTAGTATAGATACTGTTTGGAATGGTCCAGTTTAACCCCAAAGACAGGACCTCCGGAAGTAGCTAGGATTTTAATCTATTGGTTCTTAATTGAGACGATACTTCCGTTCTCGAGGCCTGTATAGATAATTCCAGCTTAGTAGTCGAGAGCTAGATCTTCTGGATATTTAAGATCCTAATGTTTCCAGAAAGTGGCCTTGTCTAAGATATTTGAGGCTATGTCGCTGTAGGATTCGTAGGGTTTAATAGGCAGCACGACAGGTTTCAGGGAATGTGGGGCGTAAATTAAGTAAGCTGTGAGTAGCGAGATCACAAGAACTATGGAACAAAGGTTTTGGAGTATTGCCATCCAGGATATTTTGGTCAGATTTTTTTTATTGAAAATAAATATTTTTTTTTATCTTATTTTATATCTGAAATATAGTACTTATTAATAATAAAATGTAGACATCTATCTATTTTCAAAGTATTATTAGATATTTTGATTTGATAATTCATCCTAATGTATTAAGTAAATTTAGTAGCATCAATTATATAATTCAGAAAATTATTTTTTTATCCTATTGATTTTAATACATCAGTCAACTACTAAACTATAATTTTAAATGAATTATTTGTGTTCGATTCTTATTGTGGGTTGTTATATATTTTTTATTTATCTGTTTCTTATCTCCTTTTTTTGAATCAAGGCTAATCCAACAAAAAAATTATAATCAATTTTTAAGGAATTCTACCATTAATGTCGACATATTGTCGCATCCGATTTCCTCATAGGTGCTTTTAGCAAGAAGGAAATCGAGAAGTCCTTCGAGGAGGGCTCCTGTGTTGTTGACCTTCTTCCGTTCCTCATTGAGGTGGTCGAGGAGCATTTGGCTATCGTTTACATACCTTTACCAGATGCCGTCGCATCCCATGATGATGTACTCATCTTCTGGGCGACGGGGCACCTTGACAACGTCGGGGTGGCAGGTTATCATCTGCTATTTGTAGTTGATATTGGGGGTTTTCTTGTACTCGAGGTCTCCGAGGGCTCGGGTGAGGTTCAACCCTCCATTAACTCTGCCGTTGATGATGGCTCCGCCTGCCTTCTCGATTCTGTTCCTCTCCACCTCCGATTCCGGCTTGTGGTCTTCACTGAGGACGACCAGCTTGCCCTTCCTGCACAAGGCTGATCGAGAATCTCCGGCGTTAGCTACATAGTAGTATTCATCATCCATGACCAACACATTGGCAGTACATCCTAAAAAGCATATGTTAATATTTGAAGTTTTGTTTATTCATATATAGTAGTTCAAACCGATAAATAAATAAATATCTTGTAAATTTATATGTTTTTATCAAACAGATAACATCTACTCAATATATATTAAACATTATAATTGATTATGTTTATGGTACCTGCATTGTTGCTGATCTCAGGATCATGGCCTCCCTCGACGCTGTGCTTTCTGCGGATGTCCATCAGCTCTTTTTGGGAATCCGGATTCTCCAGCATCTCATCCATTCTGCGGAAGTTCTGTTGAAGGGCGAGTTCTATGTTACCTTTTTTGAATTCATCATTTTTCACCAACTCTTGCACGAAATGTGCTTCCACGAACTTAGATACTTCAGTGCCTAAACATGAACATTATAATCGAAACAAAAACAATAATATTTTTTTATGAATTTATAAAAAGACTGTTTATTGGTTACCTCCGTGTCCATCGAATACTCCGAAGATACTGTAAGTTTTGTTGTTCATCTTAACCTCGAGCTCAGCAATCGTGGCGTCTTCCATGTTCTTTCTCCAGCCTTGCATTTCGCTGGAGGTGAATCGGAGGTTCTTCAACGTCTTGGTTTTGGTTTCCTTTTCGGTCCTTGGTTAGCTAAGATAGACTCCCATATTTGTTTTATGTGTAACTATTATTTTTTACAAATTTTTATATTTTATATTATATAAATCGATATTGAGATAAACTATATATAAAAATTATAAACATATATCTAGAGATATTTTAATATGCCCATTAAATATTCATAAAAAATATATATATTTATATTTTCCGTGTATATTTAATTTATAATATTAAAGTTCTAAGAAGAGGTTTTTTGAATGTTGAGATTTTAGATAATAACATAACATATACGATTTATAATCAAAAGGAGATAATTTGAGGTGGTGTTTTTTATGTTTCTGAATAATAGTATTTTTTTTATTAAATCGCCAGAACCTTCGTTTTGCAATTGCTAACAAAAAACATAAATTCTATCAATTTTAAATAAAAATATAAATCAAATTTCAAAATTTACATAAAAGAGATGGCGTTGACACTCCACATATCATACTGACTTTCAGAAATAAATTATTTATACTAAAAAAAAACATGTTTCTCTTAAAGTAATATTGTTATAAAGTAGAAGAAAATATCAGTCAACTTATCATCGTTCTGTTGTATTGTTGTTTCTAACTACTGGTTTCTTGCCAGATATCTCTCGCCAAATTACTTTCTTTATTCGCTTCCAATCCGAAATATTATAAACTTTACTCAACTCTTAAATGCTTTGTTGGTATTTTCTAACTTGTGTTTAGGCGTACTTTTGTTTAAATTTAGTCTGATCATGGGGCAACAAAACTCAAACAAGCGTCTGTAGTAAGTCAAGAGTTTTACAGAACTTTGGACAAAATCAGTAGGGTTAGCGCATCGGGAGAGAATTATAACCTCTCGGATCATTTGGTTACCCCAAATAAAAATTCACTTTAGGAACCAAAAGGCGATCCTGTAGAATGATCAGAACTTATCAATAATCTGCACAGTTTTCTTAAACAGAATATTCTTTTATCAGCCTGGACAGCTTAGCAAATTGTTTAAACTCAATCATAATAAAAACTGACTTTCGACAAAAAATATCAGAAACAAAAATACGAATAAGCAAACATACAATAAAACAGTAACGAAAATCAAAACAACAAGAGTAGCTATAGTAGGATCATCATTGACTCGAGCGTTATGGACTCCGCAAGAGAGACCACCAGTGTTAAATATTAAAATTTCTGAGGGAAAGCTCTTGACTTGCTCATTAATAGAGACAAACTCTCCCATGACCACGATTTCTCGGTATTTCTGCTGGACGAGTCTCTGAAATTCCGCCTTCTTGACAAAAAGAAACTCGCAAGCCTAGCTAAGTCCAGACCGAAATAACATTAGACCAGATTAATGCCCAAGTTCATCCATAAAACAAGTTGGACGTTGATACCTTTGGACGAGTAGTGCTTTCCGGATCACGACCATTCAGAGGAAATTAGTGAAAAAGAGTTTGCCTCCTGTCTCATAAAAATAATTATCAACCCTTCAGCCCCAGCGCGAGAAACGACTCACCCGACAGCATCATTGACACAGGAGAATTGGTGACTAGAACTGTCAATACTATGCAATAAAAATAAATATTTTCTTCATCATAAGCGTTTTACAGAATGAAGTTGGTATAAATGAGCAATCAACTCGACAATCCCATTAACATTCATTTTAATTTTCTTATTCCCGTATGAAGGCATTGAGTTTATTATTGGATAGGATCCGTTTTCAATATGGGTAATGTCAATTTTCCTGCTAAGAGATTCGCGAAAGGTTTTTCGATTCCGGTTCTTCAATTTTTTTATTTTGTCTCTCGCCAGAGTGAGGAACAACTCGCTCGCCAGTTGGAGTTGCTCGCTCTGTTCTGAGAACTGGTAAGTCTTTTTGGGGTCGACTTCGGTATAAGGGGACAGGAGGTTGAAGGTAAGAAATTCGTTCTTGGTGAGGTGATAGGAAGCACCGAATTCCAGCAGTTTGCAGACTTCAATCGGAATGTTTTCCGCATGTTGTTGCTGCTGGCTGGGTGATGGAGGGTCCTTGCAGGGGTTTGTGGATTTGAGTAGTGATCCAGTGTTTTAATGATTTTTTATGCTCATTTTTTGGTTATTTCCAATGTTTAGTCTACAGTTGTAAATATTTGATTAACAAAATACTGTTTGATTTTAATTCAATGGACCCCATGGAACAAACTATAAAATATTTTTTAATTCTTTAGGCTGATGAGACTCTTTCTAAACTCATTGCAGTTGTGGCTTGTCTGACAATTTCATACGGTAAACTCAGAAAAATCTAAAAAGGTGGGCTTATAGAATGGCCATTTTACTGACTTATTCCAATCCATGGCTATTAGCATATGAGGAAATATACCACAATTTTATTAATTTTTATTGTTATTATTCGTTGATATTGACCTGTATTATAAATATAAAAATTTAAAATATCTAAAACAATAGAAACGACTTCGCTGTACAATACAGCAACCTAAATAATCAACAAAATTATGTTGAATTTCTCACTGGCTACCATTCTATTTCCATATTCTAATAATAAATATAGGTAAAACTACTATAAACATTCATGCATACACCACATCGATTGAGATTCATAAACCTTTAACTTACGTTTTGGAAAACCAATTTCGCATAACTACTATTTTTCGTAAATAAATATACAAACATGGAATCGTATAAGTTGTATATTTTCAAAAATAGATAGATTAGATATGACGATTGATTGTATTTTATTTATCGTCGTACTTTCTCATAATTACTTTATTAGTGATGATTAGCTTTATGTCTTTATTTTAAATACCTGGGCATAAATGAATATAATTTTTAAAATCATTTACAAACATTTATCAAAAATACTCATTCTTAAGAAACAAACATTATTTTCTCATGAAACCTTTTGCAGTCCTTGCATTGGCTATCCTTTTCCTAACTTCAGAAGCGAAGAAACTCAACCATCATCCATATAATTATGATTGGGTATAGTAGGATGCGGATGATTGATAATACCATCAACCAGAGTTCTTTCTGCCCCATTCAGATGACCAGTCGATGATCTAAGAATTGTTTCAACTCATTTATATTTTTCGAATGAAGTTAAAAATGTTATTTCCAAATACTACATTCAACATCAACTATAAACAATGAGAATATCAAACGAAAATAAGGATCTTAAACAACATTATTTTGGCAACGGATGAACAGAAAATTGAAACTTCATTCCAATTGAAATTTTATAAATAATACATAGTTGAGAGATTTATATGCAGAAACAATGTAAAAGGTAATAAGTTGAAACTCCAAACCAGCCTAGACGTTAGAACTGAATAGAAATAAAACATTACAATAACACAATTATGATTAAAGTACTGAGGATATTTAAACAATTATACACATCTCAGGAACATATACATATAATATTCTTTCACTGTTAGCACTCACTGACCTTTGAATTCATAATTAAAATATCTTTTATTTTATCATTGTAGATCATCTTTTTATTATATTGCCATCTATACATATATTCAGATATTTAAATCGATTCATATGAGCCAAAGAAAAGCGAATCCAGCAGCATCGTCCATCAAAGCTGGTCCCACAAAAAAGGTATTCAACCCCGATGACTACGTGAAGCCTCATGTCTCTCGCCAAGAAGTTATCGAGATCAAGCAAGCCTTCGACATCTTTGATGGTGATGGAAGTGGGTTCATTGATCCCGCCGAGCTCAAAGAGGCACTCACAACTCTTGGCTTTGCGAATCAAAGCAAGTTCATCTTCCACATACTTACAGGGCTTGATGAGGATGGATCAGGGGCTATTGACTTCGAAGAATTCTTGAAACTAGCGACTGCAAAGGCATCTGAAAAGGACAGCAGAGAAGATACCAACAAGATATTCAGAGCTTTCGATAAGAATAAAACAGTAGAATAATAATAAAATATTAAAAAAATAAAAAGAATTTGTAACTTTATATTTGAACTTTTATCCAGGGTAAAATGAGTCTTTTCGATCTGAAAAAAGTAGTCGAAGAACTTGGGGAAAACCTCGATAACGAGGAGATCGAAGATATGTTTAATAAGGGTGACGCAGATAACGACGGCTTCGTGACTCAATAAGATTTTTACACTATTGCTAGAATCACGAAAGGTTTTCTGATTCCGATTCTTTAATTTCTTTATTTTGTCTCTCGCCAGAGTGAGGAACAACTCGCTCGCCAGTTGGAGTTGCTCGCTCTGTTCTGAGAACTGGGGAGTCTTTTTGGGGTCGACTTCGGTATAAGGGGACAGGAGGTTGAAGGTAAGAAATTCGTTCTTGGTGAGGTGATAGGAAGCACCGAATTCCAGCAGTTTGCAGACTTCAATCGGAATGTTTTCCGCATGTTGTTGCTGCTGGCTGGGTGATGGAGGGTCCTTGCAGGGGTTTGTGGATTTGAGTAGTGATCCAGTGTTTTAATGATTTTTGATGTTAATTTTTTTGTTATTTCCCATGTTTAGTGTGGAGTTGTAAATATTTTATTAACAAAATACTGCTTTTATTTAATTTTGGGCCACATTGAACAAACTATAAAATATTTTTTAATTATTTTAGGCTGATGAGACTCTTTCTCAACTCGTTGCAGTTCTGACTTGTCTGACAATTTCATACGGTAAACTCAGAAAAATCTAAAAAGGTGGGCTTATAGAATGGCCATTTACACTGACTCATTTCAACCATCAATAGCTTTTAGCATATGAGGTAATAAACTATATTTTATTAATTTTTACTATTATTATTTTTTGATATTGACCTATATTATTATATACATAGAAAATGTAAAATATCTAAAACAACAGAAATGACTTCGCTGCATAAATATAGCAATCTAAATGCTCAACAAAATCGTGTTGGATTTCTCACTGGCTACCATTCTCTATAGGTATTCTAATAACATTTACGGAAACAACTTGAATATTCATTCATGGATATACCGTATCGAATATGTTCATAAACTTTTAACTCCCTTTGGGAAAACACCTTTCGCACAAACATTATTTTTCATAAATATCAAAACATGGAATCGTATAAGTTGTATATTTAAAAAATAGATAGATAAAATATAACTATTGATCGCATATATTTTTATATTAGTACAACCTAAACATTAATCATCCCAACTTCATACTAATAAAATTAATAAATAATATTTACGATTAAATTAATTACTGTTCATAAGCCTTGTTTCTCCATTTTAAATACCTTGATACTCAATGGATATAATATTTAAAATCATTTACAAAAATACTTATTCTCAAGAAACAAGCAATATTTTCTCATGAAACCTTTTGCCATCGCTGCTTTAGCTCTCCTTTTCCTAACTTCAGAGGCGAAGCGAGTCCATAAGAAACCGAATCCTGATCAGTCTAAAGACAACATTCCTAAGGCAGCCCATGAATATTATGATTGTGATGTGGATAGTATATGTTGGCCTGATCATTGATTTAACTCATTTATATTTTCCAAATAAAGTATAAAAAATGTTATTTCCAAATACTCCATCCAATTCAAACATCAATTTTAAATTTAAACAATGAGAATATCAAACGAAAATAAGGATCTTAAACAACATTATTTTGGCAACGGATGAACAGAAAATTGAAACTTCATTCCAATTGAAATTTTATAAATAATACATAGTTGAGAGATTTATATGCAGAAACAATGTAAAAGGTAATAAGTTGAAACTCCAAACCAGCCTAGACGTTAGAACTGAATAGAAATAAAACATTACAATAACACAATTATGATTAAAGTACTGAGGATATTTAAACAATTATACACATCTCAGGAACATATACATATAATATTCTTTCACTGTTAGCACTCACTGACCTTTGAATTCATAATTAAAATATCTTTTATTTTATCATTGTAGATCATCTTTTTATTATATTGCCATCTATACATATATTCAGATATTTAAATCGATTCATATGAGCCAAAGAAAAGCGAATCCAGCAGCATCGTCCATCAAAGCTGTTCCCACAAAAAAGGTATTCAACCCCGATGACTACGTGAAGCCTCATGTCTCTCGCCAAGAAGTTATCGAGATCAAGCAAGCCTTCGACATCTTTGATGGTGATGGAAGTGGGTTCATTGATCCCGCCGAGCTCAAAGAGGCACTCACAACTCTTGGCTTTGCGAATCAAAGCAAGTTCATCTTCCACATACTTACAGGGCTTGATGAGGATGGATCAGGGGCTATTGACTTCGAAGAATTCTTGAAACTAGCGACTGCAAAGGCATCTGAAAAGGACAGCAGAGAAGATACCAACAAGATATTCAGAGCTTTCGATAAGAATAAAACAGTAGAATAATAATAAAATATTAAAAAAATAAAAAGAATTTGTAACTTTATATTTGAACTTTTATCCAGGGTAAAATGAGTCTTTTCGATCTGAAAAAAGTAGTCGAAGAACTTGGGGAAAACCTCGATAACGAGGAGATCGAAGATATGTTTAATAAGGGTGACGCAGATAACGACGGCTTCGTGACTCAATAAGATTTTTACACTATTGCTAGAATCACGAAAGGTTTTCTGATTCCGATTCTTTAATTTCTTTATTTTGTCTCTCGCCAGAGTGAGGAACAACTCGCTCGCCAGTTGGAGTTGCTCGCTCTGTTCTGAGAACTGGGGAGTCTTTTTGGGGTCGACTTCGGTATAAGGGGACAGGAGGTTGAAGGTAAGAAATTCGTTCTTGGTGAGGTGATAGGAAGCACCGAATTCCAGCAGTTTGCAGACTTCAATCGGAATGTTTTCCGCATGTTGTTGCTGCTGGCTGGGTGATGGAGGGTCCTTGCAGGGGTTTGTGGATTTGAGTAGTGATCCAGTGTTTTAATGATTTTTGATGTTAATTTTTTTGTTATTTCCCATGTTTAGTGTGGAGTTGTAAATATTTTATTAACAAAATACTGCTTTTATTTAATTTTGGGCCACATTGAACAAACTATAAAATATTTTTTAATTATTTTAGGCTGATGAGACTCTTTCTCAACTCGTTGCAGTTCTGACTTGTCTGACAATTTCATACGGTAAACTCAGAAAAATCTAAAAAGGTGGGCTTATAGAATGGCCATTTACACTGACTCATTTCAACCATCAATAGCTTTTAGCATATGAGGTAATAAACTATATTTTATTAATTTTTACTATTATTATTTTTTGATATTGACCTATATTATTATATACATAGAAAATGTAAAATATCTAAAACAACAGAAATGACTTCGCTGCATAAATATAGCAATCTAAATGCTCAACAAAATCGTGTTGGATTTCTCACTGGCTACCATTCTCTATAGGTATTCTAATAACATTTACGGAAACAACTTGAATATTCATTCATGGATATACCGTATCGAATATGTTCATAAACTTTTAACTCCCTTTGGGAAAACACCTTTCGCACAAACATTATTTTTCATAAATATCAAAACATGGAATCGTATAAGTTGTATATTTAAAAAATAGATAGATAAAATATAACTATTGATCGCATATATTTTTATATTAGTACAACCTAAACATTAATCATCCCAACTTCATACTAATAAAATTAATAAATAATATTTACGATTAAATTAATTACTGTTCATAAGCCTTGTTTCTCCATTTTAAATACCTTGATACTCAATGGATATAATATTTAAAATCATTTACAAAAATACTTATTCTCAAGAAACAAGCAATATTTTCTCATGAAACCTTTTGCCATCGCTGCTTTAGCTCTCCTTTTCCTAACTTCAGAGGCGAAGCGAGTCCATAAGAAACCGAATCCTGATCAGTCTAAAGACAACATTCCTAAGGCAGCCCATGAATATTATGATTGTGATGTGGATAGTATATGTTGGCCTGATCATTGATTTAACTCATTTATATTTTCCAAATAAAGTATAAAAAATGTTATTTCCAAATACTCCATCCAATTCAAACATCAATTTTAAATTTAAACAATGAGAATATCAAACGAAAATAAGGATCTTAAACAACATTATTTTGGCAACGGATGAACAGAAAATTGAAACTTCATTCCAATTGAAATTTTATAAATAATACATAGTTGAGAGATTTATATGCAGAAACAATGTAAAAGGTAATAAGTTGAAACTCCAAACCAGCCTAGACGTTAGAACTGAATAGAAATAAAACATTACAATAACACAATTATGATTAAAGTACTGAGGATATTTAAACAATTATACACATCTCAGGAACATATACATATAATATTCTTTCACTGTTAGCACTCACTGACCTTTGAATTCATAATTAAAATATCTTTTATTTTATCATTGTAGATCATCTTTTTATTATATTGCCATCTATACATATATTCAGATATTTAAATCGATTCATATGAGCCAAAGAAAAGCGAATCCAGCAGCATCGTCCATCAAAGCTGTTCCCACAAAAAAGGTATTCAACCCCGATGACTACGTGAAGCCTCATGTCTCTCGCCAAGAAGTTATCGAGATCAAGCAAGCCTTCGACATCTTTGATGGTGATGGAAGTGGGTTCATTGATCCCGCCGAGCTCAAAGAGGCACTCACAACTCTTGGCTTTGCGAATCAAAGCAAGTTCATCTTCCACATACTTACAGGGCTTGATGAGGATGGATCAGGGGCTATTGACTTCGAAGAATTCTTGAAACTAGCGACTGCAAAGGCATCTGAAAAGGACAGCAGAGAAGATACCAACAAGATATTCAGAGCTTTCGATAAGAATAAAACAGTAGAATAATAATAAAATATTAAAAAAATAAAAAGAATTTGTAACTTTATATTTGAACTTTTATCCAGGGTAAAATGAGTCTTTTCGATCTGAAAAAAGTAGTCGAAGAACTTGGGGAAAACCTCGATAACGAGGAGATCGAAGATATGTTTAATAAGGGTGACGCAGATAACGACGGCTTCGTGACTCAATAAGATTTTTACAACATAATGACTCACAAGCTCGATTGGGACCAAAAATGATTAGTTAAATGATGGTCGATAAAAACCATATAACAGTCACCACATTACATTATTATATATCCAAACTTATACATCTAAGTGGTACACACTGCTCATCTATATCACAATATTAATTAAAAATATAGGCAATGAGTATATGCTTAGTGGTAAAGTATATAAAAATGAACTCATTATATACCGGTTCGATTCCTATGGTGGACATATTTTAATCGTAATAAAAATAATAGACCCAATATATAGAGGTCCGTTTAAAATACTGCTAATGATGCCACCCAACCCGTATATAGTCGGAGGCCTCTTCATAGGCATACCGACGTACTCCCGCCGAAATAAAATAGGTATTAACCTGGGTACAACCCAAATCCACCTCTTCATGGTTAAAACAATTTGTGAAAACAAATTGGGATGGTAGAGCCAAGCTCTGAACACTATCGAGTCGTGTGCGATTAACCTAACCTAACCTATTAATTAAAATAATTAAAATATCAAATACAATCTTAATATGTTGTGTTTTATGCCCTTATATCATCAAATAATAATAATTAATTAATTTTAAAATGTATATCAAAATCGATCAATTACTTTAACAAAACAATAATAACACCACTATC
>JAHDVE020005085.1:0-34814 GCA_022606495.2 Halesus radiatus | reverse complement strand
GTAGACTGCTCATGAACTGTTTGTATCGACAAGGAAAATTTTAAACAAACTAAAATTTACTAACCATTAGTTTGCTTGTGGACTACTTGTGGACTGCTTGTGGACCAGATGTGGACTGCATGTGGACTGTTTGTGGTCTGCTTGTGTTCTGCTTGTAGACTGCATGTGTACTGCTTATGAACTGTGTATTTGACAAGGAAAATTTTAAACAAATTTTACAGGAAAATTTTAAACAAACCAAAATTTACTAACCATTAGTTTGCTTGTGGACTGCTTGTGGAGTGCTTGTGGACTGCATGTATACTGCTTATGAACTGTATTGACAAGGAAAATTTTAAACAAATTTTACAGGAAAATTTTAAACAAACCAAAATTTACTAACCATTAGTTTGCTTGTGGACTGCTTGTGGAGTGCTTGTGGACTGCTTGTGGACTGCTCGTGGATTGCATGTGGACCGCATGTGGACTGTTTGTGGTCTGCTTGTGTTCTGCTTGTAGACTGCATGTAGACTGCTCACGAACTGTTTGTATCGACAGAGAAAATTTTAAACAAATTTTAAAGGAAAATTTTAAACAAACCAAAATTTACTAAACATTAGTTTGCTTGTGCTTGTGGAGTGCTTGTGGACTGCTCGTGGATTGCATGTGGACCGCATGTGGACTGCAAGTGGACTGTTTGTGGTCTGCTTGTGTTCTGCTTGTAGACTGCTCATGAACTGTTTGTATCGACAAGGAAAATTTTAAATAAACTAAAATTTACTAACCATTAGTTTGTTTAATAGGACTACTTGTGGATCAGAGCTGTGGATCAGCCATAGCAAAATCGCATGTGACCTCTGTTTGTGTCTGCTTGTGTTCTGCTTCAGACTTGCACATGTGTACCAAGCTTTTTATGAATGTGAGATTGACAAGGAAAATTTTAAACAAATTTTACAGGAAAATTTTAAACAAACCAAAATTTACTAACCATTAGTTTGCTTGTGGACTGCTTGTGGAGTGCTTGTGGACTGCTTGAGGACTGCTCGTGGATTGCATGTGGACCGCATGTGGACTGTTTGTGGTCTGCTTGTGTTCTGCTTGTAGACTGTATGTAAACTGCTTATGAACCCGTGTTTAGATCGACAAGGAAAATTTTAAACAAAATTTTAACCAACCAAAATTTACTAACAATTAGTTTGTTTGGACTCCGTTTCAGACTGGACTGCTTGTGGACTGCTTGTGGACTACTCGTGGACTTCTCGTGAACTGCATGTGGACTGCATGTGGACAGTTTGTGGACTGCTTGTGTTCTGCTTGTAGACTGCATGTAGACTGCTCATGAAATGTTTGTATCGACAAGGAAAATTTTAAACAAAAATTTTAAACGAACCAAAATTTACTAACCATTAGTTTGCTTGTGGACTGCTTGTGGACTGCTCGTGAACTGCTCGTGAACTGCATGTGGACTGCATGTGGACTGCATGTGGACAGTTTGTGGACTGCTTGTGTTCTGCTTGTAGATTGCATGTAGACTGCTCATGAACTGTTTGTATCGGACAAGGAAAATTTTAAATGAAAATTTATAACGAACCAAAATTTACTAACCATTAGTTTGCTTGTGGACTGCTTGAGGACTGCATATGGACTGCGTGTGGACTGCATGTGGACTGCTCGTTGACTGCTCGTGGACTGCATGTGGACCGCATGTGGACTGCATGTGGACTGTTTGTGGTCTGCCTGTGTTCTGCTTGTAGACTGCGTGTATACTGCTTATGAACTGTTATCGACAAGGAAAATTTTAAACAAATTTTAAAGGAAAATTTTAAACAAATCAAAATTTAATAACCATTAGTTTGCTTGTGGACTGCTTGTGGACTGCATGTGGACTGCGTGTGGACTGCATGTGGACCGCATGTGGTCTGATTGTGTTCTGCTTGTAGACTGCATGTATACTGCTTATGAACTGTTTGTATCGTCAAGGAAAATTTTAAACAAACCAAAATTTACTAACCATTAGTTTCCTTGTGGACTGCTTGTGGACTACATGTGGACTGCGTGTGGACTGCTTGTGGACTGCTCGTGGACTGCATGTGGACCGCATGTGGACTGCATGTGGACTTGTAGGGCATCAGAATATTGTTTGGTTATGCCACGGACCAGAGTGCTTTCTGGAATGTAAATGGTTTTTACGCCGGTTATATCATGTGCATAGGTTAAAAACAGTAATAATAGCTTTCAAATAGTGAAAATAGTCATAGTCTGACATTTATTGAGCAAAGATTCCCATTTAATGTGTGTCAGGAGGCTGATGGAAAGTGGCAGTACTTGCTATCCTCCCTCGGTGTGGTGCCCTTGAAGTGGGCGGGTCTGCGGCAGGACCGGGAGTAAGAGAGGCATTATAAACATACTCCATCTGGTCTCCTCCTCTCTTTAGTGGGAGACAGCAACAACTATTGTGTCGGCCGCTGTTGGCCTTATCTACTGCTTGTCTGTGGAGAATATTACGAAGAAGGAGCACTTGTAATGACTGGATATCAATTCCTTGACTAGAGGTAAACACTCTAAAAAAAAATACATTTCTAACATCTCGATGCTCTGTCAATAGGTTGCAAAATTAAGATCTACATGAGAATATCCCGTATTATGAATTTACTTTTACTCGTATTATGAATTTACTGGCCTGTTGCGGAACTTGATTTTTCAGTGAAAATACACAAAAATGAAAAACTTTTTTATTAAAAATGAAAAACTTTTTTATTAAAAATGATACACTTTTTTATTAAATAATTTTAATTTAACGTAAACACGTTTCTCTGCCAGTGAATTTATTTCGTAAATATGAATCAGACGGGTCTACTGCACTGGTAATCTGATTTGTCAGATCAGAATTAAAATTATTATTAGAAGTATTTTTAATTCTAAATTTGGTTTTTGAGGTCTTCTGGATTTGGAATTACTGTGGTTACTGTAGTATAAATATTGTTTTACATTTACCCATGAATTCGGAGAATGGAGTCGCACATCGGACGCTGGGTGTATTGCGAGGCCTGTGTGACGTGTCCAAGGGTGTTTAGATCGGTCCAGAGGCTGCTATTTCAAGGTTGGGCCATGGGAGCAGGGTGCTTTCTGGAACGTAAATGGTTTTTACGCTGATTATATCATATGCAAAAATTAAAAATATAACAGTAATATATGTTGTTGTAATCAAATAGTGACAATAATAAACATAGTCCAAACGCATTGTACCATAATAAAATTATTTCTGTAAACCTGTGTATTATAATAAATAAAATGAACTAAATATCGGGCCGTTTCTCACCAGATGTGGGTAGAGAAGGCAGATTGTCACATAACTGTCTCGACACACACTCCTTGCTTCATTCGCATTCGTCCAATGTAATAATTCCACCTCTGTGGGATGGAACTTGATTTAGATGTATTAGCCTCTCCCACAATGTTTTGACGCGGCCATTTGATAAATATATTTGTTGAAGTCCACTTACATAAACTATGTCTATTTTGTAAGGGGTCTCGGGTCATATGGAGAATAAATGTTAATTATTTCGCTGTCTGCAAATGATCCCGACTCCCTCCCTTTGTCGAATGTATACTGCGCAGTCTGCGGGAAATACGTTCTCACCAATCTCTTAAAATGTGACTGAAATAAAACGTCAGAGAGAGAGAGAGAGGAAAGTGCTTTTTCGTCGGTCATGCGCAGAACGCGGTAGATCTGCGGGTCCCGCTGCCCACTACAGTTCGCCTGTGTGCTATTACGTCTGGTACAGAACTTCTTACATTATATTACGACATGCTGGCTAACTACACAATACACAAACCGTCTATCGCTAAACTAGAGGTATATTAAATTATGGAAAAACAAGAGAGTTGGGGTCGCGGTGGTGACTCTTCGGGTGTAGCGTATGTACAGTATACAAGCATATCTCCCATCCTAGAATACTCCATCTGTATGGCTGTAGACTGTGGCTGTAGACAGTAGGGTGAATGTTAAATGCTGGGGGGGATGTTCTGAAAAAGCTGTAATAACTACAATTTGCAGTTGTCGAATAATTCACGTAAAACGAATTTTTAGAGCGGGAAAATTTTTAATTCCAAGTAATAGTAACATTTGAAAGTAATTAAAAACGTACCTCTGAAGTTTTACTAGGAACAAATCCCTGACCTCCTGGCCCTGGAATTTTCCAAATTCAACTGTGGTATGTGGCAACAAGCAAACAAGAAGTCTCGCTGAAAACACAAAGGTATTTGCTTTAAATGTAATAAATAAAAGAAATACAGATTAACAGACATTGAATGCACCTGCACGAACGACCGGACACGGAAAAATGCGAAACTAAGTGACAGATATTTTGCACAGACAAAAGAAATTCGTAGAAATAAAAAAAAAAGATCCATACATTTTTTTTATCAAATAACGCGGAATTTTACGATATCACAAAATTCAAACACGACACATTCCGCACAGCCATAGATACAATCTCGCCCAGCTGTCAAAAATGAAACGTCAAAACATCGCTTTATCTGTGGACAGATGAAACGGTATTCGTCGTTGTCATTCTCAAAATTCATATAATTATTAGTCTAGGTATTGAGCGTTTAATTCTTGAAATACTGCCATTAAAATGACAGCCAAAGATCAACGAAGAACAATGAAAGTGTTTATAATTAATTGAAAAACATAATATTACGTTAATCCCCTGCATTTTGGTACATTTTTGTGGCGCGTCTGTCAACAGATTCCACCGGTTATCGACGACATAGAAAACGAACTGAGGGACTTATTACTGAATCCGGAGAGGCTCTCTATTCATAACTGGGAAGGATCGCACAATGTGTGGCCCCGGGATGTTGACATTTCGAGCCTGTTTCACTGTCAGAGTGTTCCCGTGCGCGCCGGACTTCAGGTAGGTTATGTTTATAACTAAATAAATGAACCATCATGCTGTTTTTCCGTAGGTTAATGCAGGCAGGATGGACCACTACGCAACTTCTCTTGGCACACTTTCATTACTTCTTTCACATTCATGCAGTCATCGTCTCATACATCGCGTCTCCAGGCGTCCCTTTCCTGGATTACTTTAGCGGACTCCGTCCATTGCAGGCCCAGGAACCTCTCACACAGCCTCTGGAGTTGCTTTCTCTAACTTCGTCTGGGACAACCAGCTGAACGTCTTCCCTCTGGCCAAATCGCACAATGTGTGGCCCCGGGATGTTGACATTTCGAGCCTGTTCCACTGTGAGTGTTCCCGTGCGCGTCGGACTTCAGGTAGGTTATTTTTATAACTAATTAAATGAACCATCATGCCGTTTTTCCGTAGGGTTATGCAGGCAGGAAAGTTAGGTATGTGTTTAGTGTGTAGGTAGAGACAAAGGTGGGGCGCCATGCCACTGTGCATAGATATGATTTGCAGTAGTATGATGGAGGATGTTTACGGCACTTATTTGCGTGCTGTTTCATCCTAATAATGCTTCACGGCCCATATCCCTTGTTTCTATTATGTATGTTCACAATGAACTTATTTAAATATCTTGTGTAACATTTCCAGCCAATCCGCGACACTGATGGCCAGATCGTGGATTGAAAAGAGGTGGTGTCCTACCAGAGCCACCGGCGCGAGGACCTGAGCATGCAGCGCCCTCCGCTGCCCCCGCACCTGGCCACGCAAGGCATGCCCAACCAGCTGCCCTTCCTGCCCGCCGGCTACGAGCTGGAGCGAGACTTTGTCTTCCAAGACGCACCCAGTGATCTCTTCACCGATGTTGAGGACGCCCCTGGCCATTTTATGGGGCAACGTATGTACATAATACTAAGAATGTAAAGATAAGATAAAACATGTTATTGCAAATCCACTTTGCATATCGCATGCATACAAATGAAAGAGCAAATTTCTACAAAAATAAACATTTTTTTTACAAAAGCACTTAACAATTCACCAAAACATAAAAGCAATAACAAATATCTAAAAATTTGGTTCACATACATATTTATTCCACATTCCACATATTCTACCTAGTAAGTCTTCCCAGGGACATCAACATTGATAAATTGGTTTCACACCTAAGAATTACCAAAATCTAATATGGAACTCATATTAGAAGTTTTTCCCATATATGAAGTTTTTTTCCCATACCTTGAAACACTTTTTGAGAGTGTTTCACTGTATGAAGAAAAAATAAAACGTACAAGATTATTATAAATAATAAATAAATAATGTTTTATTTCAGTAGTACAAAGCGGTGAGTGCAATACTCTGTCTGCCATATAAAAAGAATACATTTTAAGAATAGAAAATTACACATTGTAGAAATATAATATAATATAAAAACAAAAAATAAAAAAATAAATTAAATTAAAATAACATATTTAACACTTATGCTACAATGGCCTGAGGGAAATTCTCCATCTACGATGTAGGGGCGCGCCATGCCACTGGGCGACGGCCTGGACAAGAGTGTTTTCCGATCTCCGGTAGCGCTGACTCGTCCCGGCTATTCTGTGGCGCATCAAAGCAGCGAACCCATGCACCCTTCCCTCTGCGAACATCTGCGAGGCGCTGCATCTCCAAGGGAGGCCGAACAGCGCCCTGTAAGCATGGTTATATTGCACTCGGAGTGTGTCCATGACGCCTTGTGTGTATCTAGTCCATAGTTCGCTAGTGTAAAAGCTCATGCAGTATGTCTGGAATAGTTGCTTTTTTACCGGAGAACTGCACCTATTAAATCTTCTGGCGAGCATGTTGGCGCGTACGCACAGCGCTCTTCTTTGGCGTTCTATGTCATTTTTATCATTTAGGTCATCAGTGATGACATGCCCCAAGTATTTGATTTCGCTGCAGATTTCAAGATTGGCCCCGCCGAGACGTATGGGCGGAATGACAGCAGGACCCGTATTTGCTTTGAAAATCAGCAGTGATGATTTTTTTGCATTATACATTAGCCCGTGACTAATAACGTACGATTCACATATGTCTAGAAGTTTTCTCATAGCTCTTACCGATGGGGCAAGTATGACCATGTCATCTGCATAGCTGATATTGTTCATACATACCCCAGCAATGTGGCATCCGATTCTTGTTTCCTTCAGAGTTTTGCTAAGTTCATCCATGTATACATTGAACAGCACTGGGGACATTGAGCCTCCTTGTCTAACTCCGCACTTTAATTGAGCTGCTTCTGATAGGCTGTCATTCCATCTGATGAAGTTTTCCTGTTGGTTGTACCATGTACTTAATATATTAACAATTTGCGGTGGTACTTGTCGTTCGGTCAGTTTTTCCCACAACTTATTATGACTAACCCTGTCAAAAGCTTTGCTCAAGTCTAGGAATCATGCGTATACCGTTGTTTTTCTGGCTTTATAATATTCAATTGTTTGTTTCATACTATATATGGCTGTATCAGTTGAGCATCCAGCTTTGAAGCCCATTTGGGAGTCCTCTGTATTGAGCTTGCCTTCGGTTAAGTGTAAGATGACTTTTTCAAAGATTCTTGCAGTTATTGTGGCAAGAGATATGGGCCTGTAATTAACGGATGATGTCAGGTTTAATTGACGGCTTTTGGGGATCGGTATTATTATGGTTTTGGACATTTCTGTCGGAATGTGTCCGAGTCCGATCATAGCGGTGAAGAGAGAGGCCAGCAGAGTTGTTACGTACCCCCCCGCATGTTTTACGTGTTCTATGACAAATCCATCGTGACCTGCAGATTTACCTCCTGCCATGTTGCGTATTGCTCGTTGGATTATCTCAGGTAAGATGACTATGGACGGCTGTTATTCCGGTTGATTTGTTGGCGCATCAATCTGTTTATCCATTATTTGCGGTTGAACTGGTGTGGAGCAAAAAGTATTCCTGAAAACTTCAGCTATATCTTTATTTTCAGATTTTCCATCAATATGGCTCGGTGCGGTATGTTTTGCTTTCAATACAGTATTGGTTTTGTTCCAGAAAGACGAAAAGTTCTTGCATTGAAAGCTGTTTGCTATTTTATCCATTTTATCCATTTTATTCTGTTCGAATTTCCTTTGACACTTCTTATATTCTTTCTTGAAGAGCGATCTACTTTGTTTTCGAGCTTCCATGATAGGACCATCAGTAGGTCGTCCATTCTGCAGCCATTTTATGTGTGCATTTCTCGATGTTTCATAATGTAAGGAAACCTGCTCATTCCAACCAGCTATAGCCTTCCATTTTCGCCCTTTTGTAGGCTTCCTCCCTGTATTAAATGCAGACATTGCTGAGGTACGTAATACTTGTACAATGTTTTTATATAGGTCTGTCTGTTTTTATATGTATTATGTCCCGATATGCGTGACGATGGATAGAAACTCTAAGATAACTCAATCTGCTGTATTATAACATGCCAATTTCGCCAGCTGCCCCCTAACACATTTCTATTCTGAAGAACTTGTCAGTTTCATATGAAATGACCGGTCGATGACTGAGTTGACATCACGTCCGGTTTCCACCCAGGCATCGTGAGTTTAATTCCTCAGTTGACTAAGTCCTCCATTAAGACACAAGCAACATTTTCCACGTACTGTGATGGTAGTAGGAGATTTTCGAATATTGTCAGGTTATTCATAACCCGTTGTCTTTCTTTTTAATGTGTATATTTTTTTAACCACTGGGCTATGGAACATGGTCAACATATCATGAATAGAAATATGTATATTTTATTTATACACATTATACATACGTTTGATTATACGAAATACCGTCGGTCCCAATTAGTAAATATTATTGGATAATCAACACTCTTATATATTACACATGTGTGCATATGTATTTATTTTTATGTATTAACAGAAATGAATTGCATATTTTATTTTACAGGATTACTATCCATTCCTACATGTGCTGATGAGAGCTATTTTCCACCGTTTTTCGATGATGATGGTGTCACCCAGATTGGTGAAGAAAGAATCATTTCTAAAGAAAAGGAAGATGATGAGGAATGAGGACATACACCTTAACCTTGATGATTCCAGTCCTGATGTTGATTTCAAGGAAATCATTAAGAAAGACAACCATCTCATAGGTAAAAATTCACATTTATAATATTATTTTTATATATAATTTCACTGCATTGAGTTTTCAGGGACCTGCTGCTTTGGATGGGGACCTTCCTCTTTAATCTTAGTCTATCTAACCTTCGCTTTAAAATCATCAGATCATCCTGTTTGAGGTCTCCCGCTGTTCCTCTTTAGGTTCCATTGTTATCATTATCCTTTTCATTAATCGCCATTTGTTGGTCTCATGGTCTCTAAGGCTTGCACCAACAATCCATCTCTCTGTTTTTCATTATAGCTTTTGTGAGTAGGTATACTAGTTTGTGTTCTATGTGAGAGCACAGCGAGGGTGTACTTGTTGAAAATGCGACAATGCCAGAAAGATGTCATTTTCATTTCCCAAAAGATGTTAAATATTACAGCTCACCAATATTATATTAGTCAAAATCCCCTCAGTATTTTAACTTATAATAAATATTTAGATGACGAAAGCAGCTGTAAATTCTAGATCATAAATTTTAAATTGCCAAAAGCCGCTTAGTATTGTGCAGCTCATCATATTCACAGTAGATGCTTTATTTTAGGTTTTTGGTCCGAAACTGAGGAACGAAATTCAAAACAGAAAAAAGACAACACAAATGACTCACGGAAAACAGCGAGTGCAGACGAAATGCTTTTGGAAGAGTGCATCATTCAGCACATCAAGACTGTTCCGTATTTGCCTGTCCTGGAAATTTCCAAGATGGAGATCAAAACCTCCATGGGGATGACGGAATGGGCAGAGATGCTCGATGTCACCAAACCCGTGGATGACTTTGAGCAGAAAATTCCTAACATGGCTCACACTTTCCCATTCGAATTGAATACTTTCCAGAAACAGGTGAAGTTTTCATATTCTCAAATCCATCATCATGCTGCTACATCCCAGGGCGGGATTTGACCTACTCCACAAATATTCTCCACTGGCTCCTGTCAATAGCAATTTTTACTGCAATCTTCTTCCAAAAAATTAATCACATCTCTTCCTCGGTCTGCCTCTGGGCTGTTTCCACTGGGACACACACTCGGTCTTGATTTGTAACACCCTGTCAACTGGCATTTTTTCCACACGCCTAGCCCATTTGTAAATCCAATCTATCTCGTAGTAGTATCGTTTGCCCAAATTATTTTTTACTGAAACTTTCCTAAATGTCAAAGTTTCTTTTATATCTCTATGCAAAATTTAGCGTCCAATATTAGCAATAAGCTTTTTCGTCTTTTCAGGTTTTAGTATGCCCATTGGTGCATATTATCCAGAGTGGAAGATACTCTTAGTATCGCCCTGGTGAAAGACCACCATTCAGAATTGAAACGTTGCTTGAAATGGCTTTTAGCCGTGTTTGGTGACCAGATCTGAATAGCCAGGTATTTCCCACCTTCCACTTCCCCTTCTCCTTCCCCTCCCCAATACCTTCAGCCTCATAACATTTCCCAAGGGGATGCCATAGTCTCACTGGCTCCAGACGGTTGGGAACAGTTGAGACTCTTGTGCGGTATTCATATAAAAAAATTAGTCTCCTTTCCATCCTTCCAGATTTCTCTCTTTTGGGTCAGGGTCTATCATAACAGCTGTCCGCTTCTTTTTAAATCAGCATTTAAACACACGTGATTGATTTCAATGCTTACCAATACTACAGGGTCTGTCGCAAAAGTATTGAGAAAAACGTTCCTGACTGCGCTAGAAGGGTTAGCGGGATGCGCCGAGTGATGGGGATGGTAGGGGAAAGTCGCAGCTACCAAACGCGCCACTGCTCAATCCTCTCCGAGCAACGGTAGAGCTAGCACAGTGATCCGCACAAAGTGTGTTTTGTCGTTGCGTCGGAAATCAGGATACAACATTTGCTGGAGCAGCGGGCAGCCATCAAATTCTGTGTTCGGCTGAAAAAAACCGGTATCGAGACCCTGGCCATAATTCGGGAAGCCTTCGGAGATGAACCCATGTCACAGGCAAGAGTTTACGAGTGGCACAAACAATTCCAAAATGGTCGGGAATCAATTGAAGACGATGTGCGTGTTCCAAAACTAATGACAATGTCACAAAAATTAGGGAAGTGTTACAATCTGATCGTCGTCTCAGTGTCCGCTTAATAGCGGAGAAGTGCATGATGACAAAGAAACGGTTGCGTGAAAGGATTCGCCGTGTTTAAAAGGAGATCGCCAACACCTGGATTTTGCATCACGACAATGCCCCCTCACACTCAGCTCTTGTCGTCCAGGAGTTCCTCGCTAAGCAAGTTGTGGCGACACTGCCGCAACCGCCATACAGTCCCGACTTCTTTTTGATCCCCCGCATCAAGCGAAACCTAAATGGACGCTATTTGGAGACGTTGGATGGGGTGAAAACCGCTTTGACGCAGTGCCTTAAGGGGGTTCCGTCTTCTGCCTTCCAGGGTGCCTTCTAAGACTGGAAGAAATGCTACAAAAAGTGTATTGACGCCCAAGGGGCGTATTTTGAAGAATATTAAGTGTTTGTACGTTTATTAGCAATAAATTGTCTGGAAAAAAAAATTCTCGAGAGTTTTGCGACAGACCCTGTATATCAAAATGTGAAACATTCTTATTTTGGCTCATTTCTTTAATGCTCTCTGGCTTCTTGGATTGAGCAACAGGACTTCCCGCTCTGCCACAGACGTTATCCTCAACCTTGATATGAGGTTTCTGCGATTCGTCAACAGATGGTACTGTATTATTGGTATTTGATTTTTCGTTTGTTTTTGACAGTTCATTAACTGTAGATTTAGGATTTTTATCTCTAAAGTTAACAAATCTATTTGTTCTTTAATCGCCAAGTTCTTGTTGTGATCGGATTCATCTTTCAGTTTCTGAACATCGCTTTTGATGATAATTAAATCTCTAAGAAATGCAGTTGCGTCAATGTAATCAAATGTTACCGGCGGTAGTTTGTTTATGTTTAAGACCGCAAATTTCGGCATGTTGTTGGGGTCTGTTTCCTTGAGTATTTTAATTATATCAGTTATTATACGTTTTTTCTTACCTTCACCTCCTAGCAAAGGTTTTTTCCGGCACACACTTGGATAACACATTTTTAGCTGATTCAATGTCATCTTTGGTAAATGTTTTATCGCATATAATATGCATTGTTTGCTCATCCATCATGTCAATTTTTTGTTGGATGAAGGCGAGAGCCTTATTTATTACAATCCCGCACGGGCAGTCCCCGATTGTAGACATTTTCGTTTTTTTTTTGGTTGTTATTAAAAAAAAATTCACGGAATACGGAACGAGTGTTGTTGTCGCGACGCCACCTAGCGAATAGACTATCAATAGACTATACCTTTGCAGTCTGAAATAACAAAAATCTACAGACTGGGACCGAAAATTTCAGAGAAAAATCCCAGATCCATAATAGCGACGTGCAACAACATTAAATCTCGTGATGACTTCCTATACAAAATTAAAGCTTACAAGAAATCCACTACCATCAACACAAATAAGTTAAATACAACTTACCTAGGATTATCGCAAGACGCCAAACGCATTTACGTATCCGAAAACTTAACACAAAAGAGAAAATTTCTATTATCTCAAACGAAAAAAATTGCCAGACATTACAACTATAAACACTCTTGGACGACCTCAGGACAAATTCTACTAAGGGAAACAGACACCTCCAAAATTATTAAAATAAACAATGTCCTTGATCGACTAAAACGTCTGTTACTGTGACTGACGATAAAAGTATACATTGTATCCTGACGAGGCAACCATTGGTTTCGAAATATGCAGATATTGAATTATTTAATAGTGGTTTAAAAAAAAAAATTATATTTCGTATCCGTATTATTCTATTTGTATTATTGTATTTTGTTTCACCTGTACACGCTCACTCAATGTATATTTTTGTTTAGTTTTGAACTTTTCCCAGATGAAGCTTGGGATAAGCGAAACCGGTTGGTAATAAATTCAAAATATTTGTAGTTCAAAACAATGTGTTTATATATATATATATATTTTTTTTATTTGATAATATGTCAAACCACAAAGTAATTGATATTTTCGAAAACATTTCTTTTTTTATTTATTTTATTATTTAATCTCCCAAAAGGATATTACATACAGATATATTATTTTTAAAATCACATAAGAAAAAAATAAAAAATAAAACATGCACAAAAGTTAAATTACATTTGAAAAGCTACGATAAAAATTAAGTTACACTTGAAAATAGTAAATAGTACAATATTCATAAAGTCAACATTAACATTATTAACAAATAATTAAATGATATAAGTTGTATTTGACAATAATTTATAAACCAGGCAGAAACAAATCACTCATCCTTCTTTCGAAATTTGCCAAGTTTAGATTATTGTCAAATATATCCATATCATTTAAGTATTTGACTGTGACTAAGACTGTGTAAGCGTTGGATTGGGGAATTAAAAGTATGGTTGGAACGGGATATACTCGTAGATACTTATACGATATGATATTTCGATACACAAATATATATATGCGTACATATATGTATGTGTGCGTAAGTGTATGTATGTGTGCGTACATATATGTATATGTGCTCACATATATGTATATAATAATAATAATTGGATTACTTGTGTAGCGCCGTTTTTGTGAAAAATCACCTCAGGGGCGTACGTATACGAGTGTGTATGTGTGCGTACGTATATGTACGAGAATATGTGCGTACGTATGTGTGTATACGAGTATTATATGCGTATGTGTTTGCGTGTGTATGTATGTGTGCACATGTGTGCATGCTTGCACATGTGTGCATGCTTGCACATATTAAAAACAAAAATTATATTTTTGTGACCTAATCCTTACGCATGTCTTTTTCTCCTTTCTATCTTCTACTTTCTTTTGTATTTTTTCCAATTGTCAGCATGTTAATATAATTAGTATAATAAATCCGTATGTTTACACTAGACTTCATACAAATGTACACATGTGTGCATCATACATTACATCACCATTCTAGGCAGCCTCCTAGTATAGTGATCTAATGTATCTACTCCATGTAAATGTCTCCATTAAATATCATGTATTTTATAAATAAATAAATAAATTGAAGAAACTTAAATGCTGTATAATTCTATAAACATTGTTGGCCCAATTAATGATACAGAAAAATAAACACGTACTTCATAAGTTATTGATTTTTTTTTTTTTAATGATTATTTAGTACTTGAAAGGGTTTCAGAAATTCCTTTGCTGAAACTTGTGACTGCGAATGTTTTTTGACTGAAAATATTTTTGATATTGCGCTTTTCAAAATATTCACGAAGTTCTTACTTTGTGCGATAGATGGCTCAATGAATGAAACATGAGGCAGACGTGAATGTCGTGGGTAGTTGGATTATCTACCAACTACGTACAGCGTAACTACTCACACCAGAACTACGTATCTAGCGTACCTACTTGTCTGTTTAATATATTATATATTATTACATATATCATGATATATAGAACCGGCAAAATATTGGTGAAATGAATGTTAATGTCTAGATAGGTATATTGAGGGGGTTGAAATTAAAGTTATGTTACATGAAAAAGCCGCAAAAAATTGGCAACGAAGGGAAGGGATTAGAAAGTAAAATAACGGTACTACTTTTGAAATAAGTGGGCTCTTCAAAAGCTGAAACGGATCGAGAATCAGCCAATCATTTAAAATGGAGCCGCTCGTCCATTTGATGGTCATCAAATGTGATGAGAGTTGTAACAATATAATACAAGCTCGCCCGGTATGGCGAAACGGTTCACAGAACGCACAGAAAACCCAAACTGATCCTCCGGAAAGTCTAGAACCAAGTAAGTATATCCTGCTATATAACTATGGACCTAAACTTAACCTAACTTAACATACCAATACATTAAAATAATTACAATTATCCAATAATTGACATCACCCTAATAATAAAGAAGTTGGAGTTTGTCATAGAATAAAGAACAAAAAAATTGATGTTAAAAAAATCTGGCCATTCTGGCCATAAATTTCTGATGGAAAAAAATTCATCATCTTTTCTGTTATAATATCATTTTAGTTTTCTATTTTATGTTACTATTAAATATTTTTTAAAAATGTTCGTTTTTTTAAATTGCTATATACTCGTACTTGATAGCTCATTATACTGTTCTAAAAATCCACGTAAAAGCCCAGATGGGATATAATCAAATAAATAAATTTCGATCTAATTTGTTTGTCAAGTTTGTTATCAAGTTAATCACTCTATTTGCCTAGTATATTAAAGTCGAAGTAACAATTGAATTCTCACCTTATCAAGCAGTGTGGTAATGTTGTAGACACTGTCGTAAAGGACAATCCAGCAGTCGCCGGCATGGTCGTGGAATGACACCTCATCCAGCGCGATGGTCCTCTCTTGGGGCACAGGCGGGGGTGCAGTCGGCCAGGGGCTGAACCTCAGCGCGGCCACCGCGAGGGACAGGAGTCCGAGGCCCCCAACTATCTTAGGCCCTCCCAGGGCGTGGGTCGCCGCCTGTACTGACGCCATTTTTAGTTAATGTTTATAGAGGTACTCGGACAAGGAATATAGATCGGGGTTGGTAGAAATTTAGAGATTGGTAGTAGATTTTATTGTCTATAGTTTGGCAGTAAGTAGATTATGGCTAATTTGGGGTTGGTAGTAGGGATATAGTTCTAATTTGTGAATAGTTATAGTGCCTAATTTGGAGATTGTTGGTAAGTTATTGTGTTTAATTTGGAGGTTCGTAGTAAGTAGATAGTGCCTAATCTGGAGGTTGGTCTGTATACTTCAACAGGAAGAGCGTTATAATAAATAAATACTCGGGATGGTAAAGTTTGACCTTCGAAAGTAATAACAACGGATTGAGAAGGTTTCCATATAGTGGTTCCAGTAGATGTATCCTTGAAATTCAAACGACGTACTTTTAAAACTTTAGGAGTTACTTGAGAATCATTAAGAGCATCAACTATTTCCGTTTCTGAGAGGTCGGTCGGAATACCTCTTACTCGGCCCATTCTGGTTAAATTGAAAGTAGGAATGAAAGATTTGAATTTATTATTTGAAAGCGAACCTATTTTTTTAACGAAATCATTAGCTAATGAGGCCGATATAAACTCTATGGATAGTTTGTATCGGCCTTCCGGTTTGATTGATCCATTTATAATACCAAGGTTATTGTGAATTGAGCTAAAAATAAATTTACCGAAATCCAGGGGATGAATTAATTTTCCCTGTTCAGTCCTTTGGAAATTGACAATGAAAGGAGCTGCAGCGTTAAGAGAATATGTTAAATCAATAGATTTTTCTTCTAGAGGAATGGATTTATTATGAGTTTCATGAGAGATTGGGTCTTCTTTTGATTTAGAGATTTAATTTTGGGGGGTACATTAAGACAAAGCGAAGGTCGTCGTTTTCGGGAAGGGAGAGTTATTGAAGTCTGAGTATCGTCAGTATCGTAGTCGTCAGGGATATTAAATATGGACTGAGGGTCCGGTGGTCGGTTCTCATCCTCCTCCATATTTAATAAAAAGAAAAAAATTATTAATTAAAAATAAAAATTAAATAATATAAAGTCAATTAGATTGACTGTACACTCGACAATCGTAAATCAAATAATACGAACAAATAGTAAACAAAAATAGAATGTAACAATAATTCTTATCTGAGTCGAAGGCTGGAAGTCATGAACACCGCGATGGCTCGAAACAAATACACACACAACTGTTCAACTTCGCGGTCAGGACGGAACTCCGGCAAAAAGACTTAATTTCATATTCAAAAAATATACAAATTTTTCACCACGTTACAGCGTCAAAAACTCGATAGAACTAGTAAATAAAATTAAAAATTTTGATCTTCCGCATAACTCTCAATTCATTTCTTTAGACGTAAAATCCTTATTTAGCAACATCCCCATTAAAGAGTGCCTTATAATAATTGAAAATATGTTTGAAAAATGTAATATCAACCCGGTGATAAGAAAAGAGTTATTCCAACTCATAAAAATTTGTGTACAAACAAATTATTTTCTTTTCAACGATACCTACTATCAACAAAATGATGGTCTTCCCATGGGATCGCCGTTAAGTCCTCTTCTAGCAGAGATATTTATGGATTATATTTAAAACATAATCCTTAAATCTCCCTTAGCTAAATACATACTATACTACATCAGATATGTAGACGATATCCTCATATGTTGGATAGGCACCAACCGACAGTTAGATATCTTCACTAATTGGGCCAACACCGTTAATAATAAAATCTGCTTCACAGTTGAACATGAGATAGAGGGTAAAATAATTTTTTTAGATCTTACAATTGGCAGAAGTAATAATAGACATACCTTCGAAATATTTAGAAAACCAACTTTTACAGATACAACAATAAACGCAAACTCAACTCATCCTTGGTCTCGTAAATTATCAGCTTACCATTCAATGGTACATAGACTCGTTAATATTCCTCTAGATAAAATAGCGTACGAAAAAGAAAAGAAAACAATAAAAACAATCGCGGTTAATAACGGCTATGAGGCAAATAATATTGAAAAAATTATAAAAAGCAAGAAATATAAAAATAAAATCAATTAAATATATCCGGTACACAATAATAAACTAGAAAAAATTGCATGTCTGGAATTTCTCGGTCCAATATCGGTAAAAATTGCAAAAGAAATTAAAAAATGTGGTTTAAATATAGCTTTCAAAACCAATAATAATATAGGAACAAGCCTAAAAAACTCAAAAAGTAAAAATCCCAAATTTAATAATAGTGGCATATATGAATTAAAATGTGACAACGCCGACTGCAATGCTACCTATATAGGGCAGACGGGAAGGGCTTTCTCAACTAGATTCAAAGAACATATAAGATGTTATAAAAATAAAAGCACTTCTTCAAAATTCGCAGAACATCTTTTAGTAAATAATCTCGTCCCGCTTGACAACAACAAACCTAAACCCTTACATATAGAAAGAGAGGACCTAAGATTAAATTTACTTGAACAATTAGAAATTAACAAACGAACTAATGACCCTAATATAATATTAATTAATAAAGTAAGGAAAATTATATACTCACCGGTTCTCAGTATGTTCACATTATCAAAACAATACAACACATTTAAATAAATCAATTAAGAAAACATTGTCAGTTAAATACGAGTAAAAACACATTATAAATGTGAAAACCTCACAGAATTCAGAATTTTAATTGCTTTCTAACTAAATCGGTTTTACCGATAATAAATCATTACCCATCCATCCAAATTTTAAAGGAGTGGGGGTAAATTAAATCATATAAATAAGTCGTCGCAATGTGGATTAACCACAGTTTGAAAATGGCCTTAAACGCCGAAACAGCTGTCACAATAATAACAACTAAAAATACTTGCAGAACTTAATAATAACATTATTAAATTTGATTTACATTAAATTTAAAAAAAAAAAGAACAAGTTCTCTGTTTTGGAATCTGAAGATTGTCACGGAAATTCATAAATTTTGCACTAGCTTTTTTATAATTTTTTACATTCATTCCACAAAAATAATTTCCCTCACGGCCTATGTCATCTTTGGGGATATTGTGTGGAGGGTCTTTTTAAGGAAAGGAAGGAGATAAAGTTTTGGAAAGAAGGTATGAGTAGGGATCTGGAGGTCAGTGAGTGCAGGACTGATAGACGTAATACATCCCTACCACTCCGGTGCAAGGCGATGGGTCGAGAGAGTTTGGCTGGAGAGGTTAAGGAGACTCCCTCAACTGGCCTCTCCCGATCCAGCCCTCCACTCAGTTGGTGGGCAGATGCATCTGCCACCAAGACCTAGATAAACTTCACTCCATGAATCCGGGCACCCCTGCTAAGTAACCTGCTATAGTGAACAACTTGGGGTGACCTATGGCAGAGGTGTTCGAGGAGGACCTCGGGGCGGGGGTACCCATACCCACCTCCCAAATCGAAATATATGTGAAACTATTTATACCAGGTGAACACAGGTAGACCCAAAGTTCATGTACACATTGGAAACTCAGGTTTATGGTTTTTGTCAAAGTATTTTTCCATTGGTGAAAACAATTTCTGAATTCGACCCATTTCTATCCAAGTGTTCTTCATTGCACAATCAGAAAATAATGTAAAATTATTATTGTTTAAATGTTCACATTCTGTAATTCTAGATGAAGGTGAAGGGAAGGCCAGTGAGAATGACGGTGACCAGAGAAGTACCACGGAGCTCTGTGACAAGGATATGGTCGACTCAGCGCTTCCACCCGTCGACCAAAAGCAGCAGAGGATTTCTGAACTGCAGAAACTAAAAGCAAAGTGCAATCCAGAGGATTTAAAGAAACTGAAGATTCGGTGTGAGCTACTCGTAAGGGACTGCATAGCTGGATTGATTATCCATCTGTCTGTGCACGATTTCAAGGAAATCGAAGGTAATTTTATTGTCAAATTACGTTTCACCAATTAACATGCTCGCCGCAACTTAGGGCGTCTGCTAATATTGTGCACATGCTTGCCACGTTGTAGCCGGGACAGGTTCTGCTTGGGTAGATTCAATTACTATATAAGGGTTGATTAAAGAAATGTTTCTCTGAAAGGGCGAGGCAACATTCGAATATAAAAAAAAAATATAAAAATACAAATTAAAATAGTGAAAATAAAAATTCGGGTAGGCTGTATCGAGGACGCAGCTGCAGTGGGGTATGTGAAATGGCTGGTGTGTGCTGCAGTGCGTGTATGGGCACTAGGGCCCTGTGTTTCTGCTTGAGTCTCTTCACGCCATTTCTGGATACTATGTGTCGAATGCGGGGGGGCGTCATTGCTTTTTTGTAACTGTCAAATTTCTTTATATAAAACTTACAAATTTCACACTTGTAAGCTTTTAACTCCCGATGACACCGGATTGAGTTAAATAGATTATAATTACTATGGCAAAGTGAGCTCTCTCAAATGCGACCATTCCCGGTCGGATCGATAAACTTTCTGACGAGCTACCCCTCTTTGAACGTCGCCCACAAGGTTAAATTTAGCTTCGATTGCGTCATGCTTGGTGCGACAACGCTGTCATCTGCGCACCTGAAACATGCATGATCGAGTAATGGATTTTTTCCTCTACATAAAAATATCAAAGTAAGGCCCATGGGTAGTACATTTGCAAAGATATGAGCGACTTTACGATAACATCTTTTCGTTACATGTTGATTTAGCAAACGACCCCCTACTAACCAAAGTGAAAGACGTCAATATCGTCTGGAACTCATTATAAAGTGTAAATTGATATGCCAATGGTAAATTTTTTTTAAAAATACATACAAATATACAAACTTATCTGTGTAGTCGAGGGTGTTGATATAGTAGAATTGCAGTTACCTGTTCCAAATAAGTTAGTTTGTTCATTACTCTATTGATTAAATAAAAGACACTTTTTAACTTTATTCCACTTTTATTTTTGACCGTGACCGGTTTCAGCCTGTGATGGCTATCTTCAGACTGGTACAATTAATGCTTAAACTATGGTTTATATACAATTTTGGGTGTTAGGGATAACAAACCATGATTTTACTTAGATTATATTTTTCAGTATTGTTATAGCATGATATTACAAAATGTGACTTATATGATACTTTTGAATTTATTCATAATATTTAATATATCAAACGGGTTCTTTTAGCTAATGGCGCAAATAAGCTCGTAATTCAGAGTTTTTCCAATCTCAGATTTGGGGCAATGTTAAAATATGTGTTGGATTTTTCTTTTTCACATTACTGTATTATTTTTACACAACAAAGGTAATAATTATTGTAAAAATTCATTATGGTAAAAATGCTGAACTTCACGAGGTATTATTTTTGGAGATACCTATAATGCATAATATTCAGAAAAGCAATGTTTGATCATATGAATCGTTGCACATTTAATTAATTGAACGGTCAATTCTGTGTTGAAATAACATGGTCCACAAAGCATATGTGTAGTGTGTACCCGTACTTAGAATAGAATCGAATTGAGATAGAATTTCAAGTAATTTCGTACCAAACAAGTGGGAACTTATGAGTTTTTATCTGATAGTGACATGTACATTACAATGGAACTTAACTCTTTTTCTTTTACATAATCTTTTTTAACACATTAACTTATCTGCCGAAATACAGGATTGAGTGTATAAAAAATAACATTATAATGTAAACTTGCAGAGGAAATGAACAGAGCAGTATGCTGGTACCTGAGCTGCGACCGCTACTGGGAGGACGCGGCCACCACGGTGCGACCCTTCCCCTGGCCGCTGGTCATAGGCATCACGACTGTCCTCACTCTCGGTATCTGTATGTGCTACTACATTATATGGGTGCTCTTTGAGTAAGTATTTCAAGGATAACAATAGATACTTTGTTTTTATTTAGTTTTATTTTTTGCTTTCTCAGGGTTAATTCAAAGTGTCATTATACCCTTACCCCTTTAGATATGTACTCATGTTTACATTGTTGCTCGTGCTCTGAAAAAGTAGAATGAAATTGCGAACTAGTGCGGTGCAAGGATTAATATCTGGGTGAATGTGGGCAAGCACACAGCCAATATATATTAGCGGACTTTACACATACGTTTCGGAGCGAGGATCACACCACACTTCATTTCAATATGTGCTCCGATACGTACGTGTAAAGGCAAGCGATCCGCAGTCCTAACGGCCAGTTCTGCCATCAGTTCGATCTATACCTTTACGCGCAATTGTTTGAGCGCGGCGCAGCGCACTGGATGTCGTCATGTGTTTGACTTTTTTAATTGGATTTTCACCAACATATTTTATCCAGTTGTGCCGCAGCCATGCTTGTTTACCGAAAATCAAAAGCAAGGAATATACTATTATGCCAATAGAAACTTAGAAATCAGGAATTTGACAAGCTTGTGGAGTTTTGTAAAGGAATTGGTTTTTCATCTTTTATTAATTTTCCATGCTAACCGGGATTTTTTTCCAAAAAAATTAATAATTCCTTCTCAGTAAGCACCTACTTCATAAATTACTTTGCATGTTTCTGGAATTAGTATACTTAATGCTGATGCAGATAAATACTGGTACTAAAGGGTCCCAAATGACCCACATGCACAACGGCAAAAGGGGTCTCTAACTTGGAAATGGGATGTAATAACCCGGGCTTACGACCCGTATCACTTTTCCCGAGTAGACATTTGAAGCAGTTCTTCACATGTTTTGTGACAACGTTTTTCATCCGCGGAAACCAGTATTTATCCCGGATGGCAGCCAGTGTTCGATCAACACCTTGATGTCCACCCTCATCGTGGAGAATTCGAAGAACGCCCCATCTGGCATTTCTAGGAACGAACCACTTCGAACCAATCAACGTTTTACGAAAAACTCTGTCTTCCTTTATCTCATAGTCAATAAAGTATTGCTTGCGGTCGTCTGATTCATTGCCATTCTTCAGGATATTCCTTATGTCGGCAATTTCCGGATCCGCTGTCTGCATATCTAAAAGCTGCTCTTGGGTAGTCCATTCGTATGTCAAACATACAGGGTTTCGACTTAAGTAATTGACATGTGCTACTCTTTTACATGCACAATATTCAATGTCAAATTGATAGTCTTGTAGAAATATCCACCACCATGCCACTCGTGGATTAATATCCTTCTTAGTCATTGTAGCCCGGACTGCATTACAATCCGTTACCATTTTGAATCGGATTCCAATCAGGTATACACGAAAATGTTTTAAGGCTTGTGTCACGGCTAGTGTTTTGAGGTCATATGAGTGGTACATAGATTCATCTGAAGATGTACGACGGCTGTAATAAGCTATAGGATTTTCATGTCCTGACCTTGTTGTAGTAAAATTGCTCCCAGCCCTTTAGAAGAAGCGTCAGTGTGGACTTCTGTGGCGGCTTCTGGGTTATAAATTTGTAGCACAGGTCTATTGGTCAGAACAGTTTTTATATCTTCGAATGCCTCGCTGCATTTGGAAGTCCAACTCCAATCGGCATCTTTCTTCAACAAATCGTACAAAGCTCCAATCCTTGTTGCAAAGTTGGGAATAAACTGTCTGAAGTAGCTAGCCAGACCAATGAATTGCCTAAGCTGTTTAATGGTTTTTGGAACTAAGGCTTTAAGCAGGCATTCTATTTTTCCATTGCTTGGTTTTACAGACCCAGCGCATATTTCTTTGTCTAAATAGTTAATAGTGGTTTGGAAGAACTCACATTTGGCCAAATTTAAAGTAAGGCCAGCTTGTTTAAGAAGCAAAATCACTTTTTCTAACTTTTCCAAGCCTTCTTCTTCCGTTTCCTATGGAATGATGATGTCATCAATGAACACAAGTACCTCGTCGTAGAAAGCGGCTAAAACTTTATTAAGTGTTCGTTGAAATACAGAAGGAGCATTAGCAAGGCCGAAAGGTGTTCTTAAAAATTCATAATGTCCATCAGGAGTCACAAATCCAGTTTTCTCAATCGAGCCTTTGGTAAAAACCCGACTTTAAATCCAATTTGGTAAAATATATGTCGCTTCCCAAAGTGTCTTTGTGATCTTGGATTCTTGGTAGTGGTTAACGAACTTTCACCGTTATTGCGTTCAAGGCTCGAAAGTCGACACATAGGCGATCACTGCCATCCTTCTTTTTGACAAGCAAAATGGGGCTTGCGTACGGTGATGAACTTGGTCTGATGTAATCCCTACCTCCTTTAGAGCTCCAGGAAGATCCGTCACTTCAGCCACAGCACACACATGGTCAGGCTGCACCTCCTTATATTGAAGCCATACTCTGTCCTTGTCAGCTATCAATTGGATCCCAGGGTGGTGTAGGATGTCTCTCCTAACGAGGAGATCAATTGGGAGGTCCTTGTCTTCCATCACCGAGGGCTTCATCTGCATTCCAACCCCTTCAGATGTAATCTGGCACCTAGTCTGCCCCAGTGCTGGTACTATCGCTCCATTGATGCCACTCATGAGCGCAGTTGATGGTCCCAAATGCAGGCCAAGGGACCTCTCTCTCTTCTCCCGCATCAAAGTGCAGGAGCTGCCAGTGTCTATGATGGCATCTATAACGGTGCCGTTAATATTGCATCTTGTGGTCATCTGCAGCAATTTATCACCACACAAATTTACTGGCTTCAATTTTCTGAAGCATGCTTCCTCTAAGTGGCTTTCCTCTTGCAGTGATTGCACTTGGGCCTTTGTGGATCCCTACTGTTGGAAGCACCTTTACACTCGTTGCGTTTGTGGCCCGCACGTCCACATTTGAAACAGGTGACCACGCCGGTTTCCTTTTTATTGGCAGAGTCAGTCGGACTAGGGCCAGGCTTTAACATCGGCGTGTCAAATTTCACTGCCATCGAGCGACGCGACATCTGTGTAACCAGGGACTGCATCGTTTCGCAGCTCTCCAGCACGACGCTCAGGCTCTTGTCACTGATGCCAACAAGCATTACGTCCATCTGCTGCCTCTCTGATAGCTTTACCCCCAGTCACTTGATTTTTCCTGTCATTTGGCTGGCTTAGATTACAAGCGACTTTGCTTGGCAACTCTTATACTTGACAATATCTTCGACCATCGTGAAGAAGTTTGGTTCACGGGGATATGATAAAGTGAGGTCTTCTCGGAAAGTTTTTCACGTGCGTTTGGGTGGCGTCCATAGGTTGAACCAAAATCTACCATCCCCTTCTAATGTTAGCGATAAATAAAAACGCTGCATATGTGCAAACGTGGTATATTTAGATGTAAACGTGGTACAATATTTACGAGTAGATGCACAGGAGGTATAATATTAGAATGCCAGCCTCTTCCCCGGGTGACGCTGGGGTCGGGCCGTAGCTCTCTTCCTTGCCGACCGAGTCGATGGCTGCGACTCTCGTGGCGGTACTGTGAACCACGGGAGAAGTGTAGATCGCTGTTCTACCGACAGGCGAGAGCGACGCCTCTGGCGGCGAATTAATGTACCAAACTCCATGGCGGCAGTATTTGAATCTGCTGCTAACAATATATATACAGATTTTTATTAAGTAATGATGTTTGATTATTGAAAGTTCGGATGACAAGAGTCTGGAGAGCAACAGCGCCTCCGCCACCCCCCAATCGCCCACTACCCGCGGGGCGGGGGGGCCCGGAGGCCCCATGTACAGTGAGGAGTACTACACCGTGGCAGATCTGAACTACCTCGGACAAAATGAGCACTACATTTACGTCACATATCCACCCGAACTCAAGCGCCGGCTGCTCGAAAGGTATGGCCGCCAAGTATTTACTTTTTTATTGCTGAAAGAACCGAATGTCTTGCGTGACGAGTATAATCTTCATATTTAATGATAAATTGCTGTAACTCCACCATGTTTTTAAATTTAAAAAATATATACACGAATTGGGTTATGTGGAGAACTATCCGCTACGTAATATGCTACGGTACAACTTTAGCCTTCCATGTGAAAAGATTAATAATAAAAATTTTATTTTATTATTATGTTTTAGAAAAATAGCAATTGATTTCTGAAGTCGTGCGAGATATTTTAATATTTTGCCGATTGTTTGAAATAACAATGGAGTTTATAAAATAGTATTTGAATAAAAAATAAGCAAAATAATTAAAACGACATTTAAAAAACTAAGCATAAAAGAGTTTAAATGTAATATTTACGCCATGTTTAATATTCCCAACCTACTGAGCTTTTCAGGCTAATTTTTAGTATAAAGGCGTGGCTACTGGCATAGGTGTGGCTTAATACATTTAGTAAAAGTTGATCTATTTAGATTAATTCTGAGTAAGTATTTAGGGTGATAGGTACATTACAAATTGCCTGCGAATGAAAGAAATTTTAGTGTATTTTTAAAGAGATAATATATCAAGGGAGACTGCCCAATAAAATTGACATAAGTTGGGTATTTATTTTGCTTTTATAGTTTGTGTTTAACGAATAATTATTAGGACACGTGTCAGATTAATGGTGAAAAGTTTGAGACTACGAAATGCAAGAAATAATTTTTCTGGCCCAAAATGAACAATTGAGATGTTTTTTCATTTCACTGCAAATAAACATATCTGAATACAATACGTATTATAACATTACCAATAGTATGTCTATTATTGAAAATATTTTGTGTAATAATAAACTATGACTTGTTGATTACTAAATTATTTTTGTCTCGGTAAGAATCGCCTTTAGACTACAATATTTTATCGTCGTAATTGGACATCGGATTATACGCACTATCGAAATGGCAAAATATGCACTAGCAATAATTTTAAAATTAACCTATTCATAAATTAAACTGTAAGAACAGGAATATGTTTTTTGGAAGCCAGTTCTTTGGAAGCCAGTTCTTTGGGAATATTTTGATTTCACAGTGGGGGGAGTTGGCTAGCGAAATTCTGAATGAAAAGAAACTTGGTTAATATTTTGTAAATATCTCAAAGCCAAATGTAATATTGAAAATTATATTTGGAATAATTGACAGGCTTCTGCAACACTAACTTTCTTACTTGGGAATTTTCATGGACAGTAAGGAAATACGCTCAAAACTTATAAAACCTAGCTTTATTCCTGAAGGTGGTCATGATTTCATGTGGTAGGTCGGATCCAAGTATCGGCCATCTCTACTACAAATCCAATTTTTAAAAACTTTCAGGTTCGAAGAATTATCCGTTTCCTCAGAAAAGACAAAATATTGACCATTTCATTTTAACAACTCGTAAGAATAAAAAGACTCAAATATGCACTAAAGACCAAAAAGGCTCAAATACGCGTTATGCATGTAATCCGATGTCTAATAATAATCATTGAAAATAATTGGTTGATTTATTTGAATTTAATATTACATATAGTACACGTCATATAATATGAATAATATTGTCCTTGCACTGGCAATATTTTAGTTCAGTTGGAATTGTGTTATTTACGCTCATATAACCCAAATTGGAGTTCTTTTTGTCCATCATAGACTGTTACATACTTAGCCATTTATTCTGATAGTAGATAATACATATGTACAATAAATAACATGACATAATACATGTAATGTAACTGATTTCTTTCTTATTGTGTAGCTGCTACAATAGAACCACCCGACTTTGAAGCAACCTCCTCCCGACCCAGCTATATTTTGGAGTAGTTTCCCTTCAAGTAGACTTTATTAAAAGCCCGATCTGTATTCTTTAGAGTATTTCATCATTAAAAAGTTTTTCAGTAGTTATAAATATTATTATCTATAGCGAAACATTTGAAGAAAATGAAAAACTACCTAAATAAAATTTTGCAAGTTTCAAGAGTAAAAAAAAAAGAAATTAGAAATTATTTTAAAGGAATTCGTTTTATATCAATTATGGGATCAAGTTTACTAACCATGGTTTAGTTAAATACTGCTATTTGTTTTGTAATAGGTGTAAAAACCTATTTGTACACACTATTGTAACACTTACATTATTTGTTAATTTTGGTAAATATTATTTAGTTTTGTAGTTATCCATGTTTAATTTCTTAAATGTAGTTATAATCATTACGAGGCACGATTCTTTCATTATAGTAGTTAACAAATAATAACAAGCATTATAAGACTTACTTCCTAGATATATTATATTTGATATTGAAATTTATGATTTTACGGATTAATTGCAATTAAGGATGGTAATTCAAGTTTTTAAGCAGTTGATTTATAAACAACAAAAAAGTTTATGTAAACCAAAATGGCAACCTGTTTTTTGAGGTTCTTGTAAATCTTTTTTCCTAAATTATGTACATACATAAATACGAGAGAATTGTGAAGGGATTCACCAATTTTTAAAAAGGTATGAGTAAATAAATTTGTAATGAATTTGTAAGAAAATGAAGAAAACAAAGTATGGAAAAGTAATTTAATAAATGAAAACTGCTCTAGTAATACAATTGATTTCAGAGAAAATACTTTTGAGGAATTTAGAATTTTTAATATTTATTATTGCACAATCTGCACAAAAACCTGAAAAGGGTTGTATTATTATTTAATTGAATCTAGAAGATATTATGATTTTTCAACCAGAATAACTTGACTCATCACCATTTCTATATGTTACTGTTTCATTTTCAAATACATATTGTGTAAAATTATTGCAAAGCTGTAAAAAAAAAAGTGTTTTATGAATGAATTGAACCATTGTCAATTTATGGGACAAATAATGTATCATGATTACCATTTATAATGCGGACAGCTTTCGTTAGATACATACGTACATATATAATAGCAAAAATATTCAGTCTAATTTTCGGTGAAAATATCTCTTTTGCAATTACAAAATGAAAAAAATATTTTAGATAATTGAATTAGGTATGTCTACATTTACCCAATACTCTTTTAATTGCAAAAGGCAAGTTATTTTGGTAGAATAAGAAAACTGTTATTCAAAATATCAATTTATCAATATACACATACATAATTCATTTCAGCGTCTTTTGAATTTTGTTAAGTTAAAAAATAATAATGTACTCCCATTACAGAAAATCCCAAATATATTGATTAAAATAGATTTTATTGAAAAAGCTTGAATAAAAATACGACAATTCTGTAAACTTTTTAAAGGCATTTGTTTATACAAATTATAAATAAGTCTAATAAAATTTTAATACCTAATAGTAAAAACTCATCAGCACAATATTAATCCAATTGCACAGAACTCTTTTGCTTGACCTAATAGTAGGCATTGATAGAACAACGGATAGATAGGCCATACATCATAAAAAGAGGACACAAGGATTGTGTCTTGGGACTGATAAGAACTGGGCCAGTCTTTATGCAACGGAAAGGATCCATCCCCATAACGAATCTATCTATTCTATATCAATGGTGATAGGCTATGCTTTCCGATATTAACAGGACCAAAGAAATCTTCTATAGTTTGCTTAACTTGAGGCGGGCGTGGGCCTTGTGTGTATATACATTTTTAAAAGAATTATCTTTGTACAATAAATTTAAAATAAACGGATTTTGATCAAAAATATTTGTCTATGTTTTTCACCGATACCCATTGAATGCAGCGGTTCACAGAATTTAAAAAACATACCTTAATTTTATATAAAATATCGAAGTGATACAGTGCACATTTTGTCATTCTTACAAAATATATACTACGGTACAGACAGAGATATATTATATTGCATTTATGAAGATTTGAAAAAGTTTATTGTAAAAAAAATGATGTAATAAAAAAGTTTTTAAATTTTAATTAAAAACTTGGAAAACCCACAAAAAGAGATCCTCTTTTTGAAGAGCTTTTGCTATCTCTCCATGACGTTGCACGTCTCACGCAGGCAGCGGTAGCCGCAGCCCGTGGGGCACACGTCGTGCCGCTTGAACCACTCCTCGAGGTGCGCCGTGTGGCCTCCGTGACCGCACACCAGGCACGCGTTGGCCAAACCGTGCACGCCGATGTTGCAGATGATGCAGTTTAACGCCACCAGCGAGCACTTGAGGCAGCGACTCTCGCGTACTACCTGCTTGCAGCGGAAACACTCGCTCACCAGCTCCACGCCGCTGTGCCTGACGTCTTCCGCTATCGAAACGTGTTTCATTACCTGAGGATTGCAAAAATTTTAAAATAGGATACGAAAAAATAATAACTTAGTGAATAAAATGTATTATCTATTCAGAGATATCATTTAACGCAGAGCTTGGCTGGCAAAGTTAAAACACTGAATACAACAATTTTTGTAAAAGCTGTTTAATTACATTTTTATCAAGTTTATATAATGACACTAATTGCTGTTTTTTGATTTTGAAATTATTGAAAAGGAGTAAGTTGGTAGCTGCTGCGAGTATCGAAATCAATCTGACCGACTGCTAGTCGAGCATCCTACCCATTGGGGTCTCGACCTCCTCCAAACAGCAAAACTAACAAAATTTCCATTCAGTGCTTCAAAATTGAACAGTCATATTGCCATACCAAGCCTAGCCAACAAACACTTAATCAATATATAAATTCAATCATATATACACTAAACTAAGGGTGTATCTGCATAATGTGACATATTTACATACCTCAGCACGAGCTTCTAATAAATTCCACCTGTGCAAAATGTCGGCGTATACTCTCATATAGCACTGATACAGGTGGGTAGTAGACGGGTCCAACATCGGCGACGTGGTGATCTCCTCGCACTTGCCCAGCGGGTCGGAGAAGCTCGGGTTCACATCCGTGGAATCCGAACAGGAGCTGGTTCTGTCATTCTTTATCACCCAGCCTTCCACGTTTATCTCGCTGATGTTGTGAATTGTATTGTAAGGTGAACTGCCACTTCCCAGGAAGGAGAGGAACTTTATTAATACTTTGGATGATAGAAACCTTAATCAAAGGTAAGTTTTATTACATTGAAACTATTTGCTACAACATGAAAGCTCAAATGACAGTCATTTTAAGGCCAGGTTTCTCTGAGCCTGATCTTAGAGTTGAATAAGCTTACTGACAGAAAATTCTACTATAGAGGCGTTATGGTGAAACTTTCTGATAAGATCTTTCAAGGCATATTTTCTTACGCGGGTTCCAAAGTATGCCATTTTAAAAAAGGAACTGAAAAACAAAATTTAAAGAGTGAAAACTTCTTATCTGGGAACCTTGTAAGCAGGTTTTACTGTATTGTCACCATTTTACTGTTCGATTTGCAATAATTTAGCATTTAAAGAGAGTAGCCCTTTGGTTTCCATAACTTTTCAGAAATAATCTTTTTTAGTTGTCTAGGAATCTATTGAAATTGAATTCAAGATAAATTTTTTAGCCAGAATAATAAACATGGGGGCAGCTTACATTAGAGTTGATGGACAAATCACTGGACTTGCTGCCACTCAAGCAGGTCTTGTAGTAAACACTAAATGCACAACACAGCATTGCAGCCATTTGTATATCAGATATTTTTATGTAATGCGTTATCCTATAAAAGAAGGAAAATTACAGTAAAAATTATTACAAAATTTCTCAGTTGGAAAAAAAATCTCAAAATTAGGAATTTGGATTACTATAATAATAAATCTTAATCTTTTCACCCCTTTACCGTTGTATATAAACAAATTTAAATATGCTGTTTCTTTTTTTTACAAAGTATGTAGTACTGGAGGTATAGATTATTTACACATCATATTATGCAGTTAGTGGCAAAATCGGTTAAAATACAGGGTTATTTAAAATGATGGACTCAATTTCATACTGCTATATTTCCTGAATTATATGTTATATGTGAATGATCCACATAGCAATTGAAAGAGGAGGTTCGAAAGTTTATAATTCCACAACTAAATGGGTCATAGTTCCGCAAACGACCACTAGAGTGCTTGCGCCACCAAGTGGCCAATTCGCATCAGTTGTGAGTAAAATGGCTAATATGCAGCACAAGGTTTTCTGTTTTCGTGAGCTCTGTAAAACTGAGTCGGCAACTGCAGTGCAGCATACCTTTTATCTCCATTTTATCTTTGAACCTCCAACTAGAACTAAAGCAATTGTCGTTGGTATCCCCAATTTGAGCAAATTGGACGTCTCTGTAAAGGGAAAAGCCCGAGTCGACCGCGTGTATCAGAGGAGAATGCGCGACATTGAGTGCATCATTTTGAATAACCCTGTATCATTAGTTCAGAGGTAAATAAGGAACTCCAGTCGAATTTAAAAAAAAAACCTAATTATCAATAATGATGTTCAAACTTAAATACCACTACATTTCGTTTTTTTTCTATAGTTAGTTTTTATAGTTAAAATAATTTTTCAAGTTTTAAATTTTCAAAGCCCGCCAAAACGTTCCAAATCTACGGCCAGTCAGTTTTGAGGTAAGAATGTCAAATCTCAAAACAAGGATGAGCTTTACCGTACATAATTTTATGTTTTATTCATGGTAAATATAAGTAATAAAATTATGTACCTTTTTAGAAACTTTAACTCAAAGAATAATAATAGTATTGAGCATTAACATAATCATAATATCCATATTGATAATTGAATACTTCAATTTAATAGTTTTTTTTATATTGAACAACAATTATAGAGCTTAAAGTCACCCAGACACTTGTCCACACTAATCCAAAAACAGAGTGCGCATGTGACATCAGATGTTCCAAATGCAATGGTAACAACATAACAAGGTGTTTTAATGAGATGATTTTTGATTCACTTTTAAATAATGATTTATAAATTCTATGTATAATTATATATAATAAAAGTTATATATTCAGATCAGCATTTGCTGATCTATATGAATATATATTTTTAAAGCCATTATATTTTTCAGTGGAGTTCCTTATTATACCTAATGAAGCATTAAACAATAAAATTGCATTGCATTCGAAATGTACATAAAACAACATGCCTATATATTTATTTTTAACCTTTTCACCGCTATCCAGATGTATATAGATTTGCGGGTGTGCGCTGCACTTTTTGTGACATTCATACATTTTCTATGAAAATGAAAACATGTATGCACATAGCGCCGGGGGCACAGTTTATTTACACATACATGTATGCGTGTAGCGGTGTCAAAGTTAAAGCGGGGAACGGATTATTTGCGCACCATATGATGCAGTTAGGTTAAAAAGTAAGTTTTATTTCAAAAGAATATAGAATATTAATTGATAAACTAAAGTTTTTAAGACAAGATTTTTGTGCATAGCGCAAAGGGTAACAATTATTTTTATAAACAATAATTATTAGCCTGAAACACTCATCCAAATTGAAAAAACCTTCCGAGAAAAGATAAATGTCGCCGACAGGACTCGAACTGCACCCTTCTGATTGCCGGTCAGATGCTCTACCGTTGAGCTACGTCGGCTTATCGCAAACCCGCCAAGTTAATCAATATATACTAGTGTTTCATTCAATAATTACGGTTTTTTATTATATTTCACCTGTAAACAACCAACTTTATTGGTATGAGGAAGGCTTGTAACGGCTAAATGCCTCACTAAGTGGCGTCGAGACAAATTATGTCTTCATTTTATTGGTGAAAAATGTTTTGACTTGTCAAATATTTATTAATTGCGATAAGCCGACGTAGCTCAATGGTAGAGCATCTGACCGGATATTAGAAGGGTGCAAGTTCGAGTCCTGCCGGCGACATTTATCTTTGCTCGGAAGGTTTTTTCAATTTGGATGAGTGTTTCAGGCTAATAATTATTGTTTATAAAAAAAGAATATAGAATACTTTAAATGAAAAAAAAAAAGTACGATTCTCACAATGCTTGAATCATATTCGATCCAAATGGGTGGAGCGTCCAATTAAATGTGTCATCATTCTCTGCAGCGAACCGATTTGAAGAAGATTTATAAAAGTCCGCTTTGCTTTGCTCCAGAGATGTCGCTGTTAGAGCGGCAAGCTGCCACGCCTGCATCAGATCCATTCTCCCTATCGAACTTGCCACTGCAGCATTACGTTGACATTATTGTTGCGGCGATTATTCGATTTCCGATAGCAATTATCAGGAAATGATGATGCGATTGCGAAATGAAGGAGTGTGAAGGAAAAGGACTCACCGAATTCACTTATCGCTCTCCCATGGCGGCTTGCGTGATTGTCGACCGGGCAATTCCGGATGGCGAAAGGGTCTTAGCAACTGGTTCGGTCCGGACCTCTGCAGCGCGTCCCTCGGAACTTCAGAGATTGCGGCGGTGCGGCGGCTTGATTTGGAATGAATGCGGATAAAGATTGAGTCGGGAAGCCTGGACTGGGGCGGGGCGCAGAGGGGTTTGAAAAGGGAATGAAGGGGGGGACTTCGCAATCGCACCTTGTCGAAGGTAGCTGTAAATAAACTCGCATGAACACATATCTACAAGAGAATAAAATAAATTGAAAAAAAAAGTGTTCTGATTTCATTGAGTATTTAATATTTTAATTTTACTTTGTACAATATACATACGTTACCCGTCTAACTAGATGTTTGCCCTGAGTTCGTAATATATTGTCTACATACTAGTTTTACAAACTTGTTAAGGAATTTATTTCTCTCAGTATTTCAATTTTTAAATCCATACAGCAGGCCCTGATAAAATTGTTTCCTTTAGAGCCTATGCCATCTTTGGGGATGCTCTATGGGGGTCTTTTTAAGGAAAGGAAGGAGAGGAAGTTCGGGGAAGGAAAAAGTTAAGAGGGAGGGATGGCAATCAGTGTGTCCAGGAGTGACGGATGTATTAATCCATCCCTTTCACTGCGGTGGAAGGCGTTAGGTTGAGAGAGTTCGGCTGGAGAGGTCAAGTGGTCACCTTTAACTGGCCTCTCCCGATCCGACCCGCTACGCATTTGGCGGACAGACGCATCCGCTGTCAAAACCTGGATAAACCTCACATCATGAACTCGGGAACCTCTGTTAAGTCACCAAACGTAGCGAACCACTTGGAGTGACCTATGGCAGAAATGTTGGTTATCCAATGAATGGTTGAACTTTTAAAAAATATGAAGCTAAAAATAGTTACAATAATCTATAAATTCCAGACAGAAAAAGCTGACCAAATTTCATGATGTCAGACCACACAGATGGAGAGTTTTAAGTTAGTAGACGATTGAACAAATTCATTCAGCATTGGGTTCCCACCCAAGCGCTGTGGGTTCGATTCTTCTGTTAGCCTAGTCCTCTATCATTGTACAAGCAAAATCTTTTCCCTATAATGGTGGTAGTAGGAGATTTCCAAATATTGTCAGATTATTCGTAACCCGGGAATTATGTTCTCCCTTATAAAAAAAAAGCAGAAACTAGATTTCTGCTTTATAGTAAAAACAAGATGGAACAAAGTGTTAGCCAAGTGTTTTATTCTCTTTTAAATCTATTATATGAAAAAGAATGTCCCGGGCGGGCGGTGTTTTGTACAAAA
>JAHDVE020005084.1:0-130989 GCA_022606495.2 Halesus radiatus | reverse complement strand
CAAAAATTCATACCCGCTCCGTGTTTGAATTCAAAGGATAAATGACGCGTAAACGATCGAAACGCGGTGCATAGATTTAATAGGGGCGTGTTTACCGAGAAGCTACTGAATTGTTGTCCCGCTTGTGGTATAACTGAAGTATGTCGCGCCGCTCCCGCTTCCCCCCCCGAGTCGTGAGCTAGAGTCCATTAAAATGTATGGCGCAGTGCCCTGTCGGTATCACGCATGAGGTTTATGCTTAGAGTAATAATATACCTTACTTACTTACTTTAATATTGTTACTTAACTTTTTCGTCAAAGAGCCAAATATGTACATTACAATGATTTAAAAAAAAAATTGAGAGCCAAATCTGTTTATTAATTTAGTAAACCTTTATTATAATTTTAGACCCGGGTACACTGAATAAAACTAGATTTTGTACTTAATAATGATTTTATTTTTTGATAAAAAATAGTATAAAAGTAAGGTATCCATAAATTTAAATCAAGACAATGACTGACAAACACTTAATGCGAACAATGTTCTTGCATCTCCTTGGAAAGTTTGAGTATGTCAGGTTTGTGTATTGTTGTTTTTAATTTTAGGCACGATTCCAGGTTCTCATCAATAAGACGACTTCTCAGTTTACTCTTGATAAAATTCATGCTTGAAAAAGATTGTTCGCATGAATATGTAGAACCAAAAAGGAAAAGAAGAGCAAACGAGAGTTTTTTCAGCTGATCATAAGAGTCATACTATTCGAGGGGTTGAACATGATCATGTCTTCCTTCTCCAGGTCTTTCAAAGCAGACCACTTATGATGTGAACTAAGTTCACATTTGTTTCCTCTCCAGTATTTCCAAATCAACATAAAGACGTTCAAATTTAGAGCTCCATTTTTTTTAAATCCAGCAATTGTATTTCAAAGTTACCAATGTCAATGCCAAAAGGAGAAACTTTCAAATCTGTTATCGTAGTATTAAGAGGGTTTTTGACTCATGCTAAGGTCGCTCTGCTGTTTTTAAATTCCTGAAATCTGCTGAGAAATGCTTCCCTCATATTTAAAATGGTTGTTTTGAAATATTGTTTGTCAACGGAGGAATTATTTTCTTGGCGATGCTTTAGCAGGCTCGGAAAGCGAAACAAATTGATGACAAAAATACCTATTGGATGTGCAGCTGAATGGAGAATAAGACAACTTTATTCTTCAGGAAGGTACCTTTGAAAGGCCCCCCCGATTTACAGACACGATAAGCTCCGACCACTGTAGACAAGACTGTTGCGCCTGCTCGTGAATTTTTGTGCCAGAGCCGCAATTTAGGGGCCAAAGAGCCGAATGCGGCTCGGGAGCCGCACTTTGCCGACCACTGAGCTGGCCGATGCGATGGCTTGGGATTGCCGGCGAGCCACTACACGATGGCGACGTTCAGTTCTACGTTCTACTTTCAACGTGCTTCCGGGTGGACGTGGCGGTGCGGCAATATATTTGGTTAAAAAACGAGATGATTAGTTTTTATTAGTATATTAGGCAATGACATTAAACACAAATTATATGTAATTTTATGATATTATAATAATATCATAAAATTAATTTTGGATGTTCTGGAAATGTAATATTTTTTTATAATTTGTTATTGTTATGTTTTTCCCCTCTTCCATTAAATCAACCCCAATAAAAATAGGGTATAAATGCAGACATATTTATTTAAAAATACTTATTTTAAGTACAATATTCGGAGAGGCACAATTTACAAAAATACCTATTTTAGCGTTTATTTTTATATTTGGGAATTCATATACATTCATCAAAGGAATGATTCGATGCATTTTATAGTTTCATCACATGTCCAAACTACTGCAATTACGTTGAAAAATGTTTCGAAGCTAAGTAAACATTACTAACTAGGACGTCACCTTCAGAGCACGTTCAAGCGGACACTGAACAGTTCGTAACGTGTCGTGTAGTGGGCGTCACTCACCATCCTTTGATGTGTGTACGAAAAATCGATAACGAGGCCATCCCGCGCCATCACAAGCGTCATCACGGGCCATCATACGCCATCATACGCCACTATCCTCACTACACGATGGGTCATCCGTAGTGGGCATAGTGGCGTATGATAGCGGATGATGGCCCATCATGCCCCATCATCGGCCATCACGTAGAGGGCCCATAAGGTATTGTATGGTGAGCGATATAGAGAGATATGCCATGCCCACATATTATATTAACTATATGTAACAGGCATTAGGCGGATTGAAATTAGGTTTTGTTAACATAACAAAAATCATTACTACCCCATTTGATGCCAAGGTAGGACATTTGAAGTAACTAAACTGTTAGACGTTTTCTACCAAATTTGGGACTAATTAACAATGAAGGTCGTAAATTTGGTGCAAAACAATAAAAAACCAAGTCTGTTTATTTAAACAACTCTCCGTAATATCCCGATTTTGAAGTTAAGATACTTTATATAGGAGGTGTCAATTTATCAATTTTAGTGCATATAGACGGGCGTTAACAAGTTAATAAGCTGCGCTAACAGGTTAGACAAAAAACATTCGTCAAACTTTAACTAACAATTGCACTTAAACGATAAGCGTGGCAAAAAAACTTGTAAGAACTTTAGTTATAGCAAATTTTATTCAGATTATTTTAGCGTTCAATAATCTTTTCCTAAATTGATGGTTTTTAAGTTATAATCAGAAAGCCGGGAAAAAAACTTTATTTTTGATGGTTTTTGGCTATAACTCAGGTTTGCAATCAGCATCCCAAAAAATATATAGAAGCAAAAAATCAGAACTTGCTCAGAATTTGTTCAAAAAATAATTTTCATTCGCGTGAGTGGGTCATCTCATAATCGTGTCGAGTATGCAGTGTGATGTGACATCTAATCTTCTAAAAACATGGATTCATTGCATAGTTATTGGAGCTGTCAGATGTTAAATATTTGTATGATTTTTATCTATGGTCAATACAAAATCCAAACCGCGACGTTTTGCATAGTTTTACTCATTCATTTTTTATTTCATTTCACCTTTCCATTAATCTAGTGATATATAAATCATGGGCATTATAAGAGTAATATATTTGAAGTTTTAATTATTCATTGCCCTCTAGTTTGATGTCACAATGGACGAACTTAGAAATAGGTAAGGTTATTTAGATAGTACTTACTGTTTGTTTTTATAAATAAAAGTCACCACACTATTTATTAATAATGACTATCTCATTTTTGTATATTTTTCATAGCTTCCTTAACCTTTTCCTTGTTCTATAAAGATTTAAAAAATATGTACTTCATCCCGATTGTAGGGATTTATATCTCAATATTAGTATTCCTTTTAACTTATTAAATTATCTAATATTTTTGTCATCTATGCATTCAGGAAATATAATACTTCAGAAGGAAAGTATTTCATAAATGATGGATCACTTTTTGCACAATCTGCAACTTTTCGGATAATAAATGGATCTTTCACTAATCCTTTTATTAAAAAAAGTGACCTAATTGAATGTGAAGACAATACCAACCCAACCTCCTCAGTACAAGTTAACATTTTTTCTCCTAGCCCGCATCATGAAATAAATAAAAACACGGTAAGCTATTACTACTACTACCTACATAGGTACCATTTATTATAAATCAGTAATTTTATTTTTATCAAAGTAATTTTGCAAAGGTTCTGATGCAATATAGTAAATTATTCTATACTTTTCATTCATGAATCAAAATGGAATCTTCCATCACAAACGATTGCGTCGACAAGACCAGCGTTTTAAAGTTTAAGAATGTAAAATAAAAGGAGGTGCAGATCAACATAACTATGGAAACAAAATCCTATGTTCTTTAATTTTCATTTATGATAATAAAATATATTGTTTTTTAAAAGAAAGACAAATATTCCCTGGTTACGAATAACCTGACAATATTTGAAAATCTTCTACTACCATCACAGTAAGCGGAAGATGTTGCTTGTGCTTGTAATGGAGGACTTAGCCAGCCGAGGAATTGAACTCACGATGTCTGGGTGAGACCCAAACGCGATGCCAACTCAGCCACTGACCGTTCAAATAACCAAAACCAGTATACGTATTTCAACATTAATTTGTTTTTCAGTTCTTTACAGGTGGCAAATTTGTACCAGGATTTCAACGTCTCCCGCTGTTCCCAAAGTCTTCATCTCTAAATGCCGAGAGCCACCGAGTGTGTCTAAACGTACTGCGCCACTTTCACAATTCCTGCATCTCAATGACCCCAGTCAAAATAACGCAAGACGACCTTATGAAACACAGGGTTAGTATTATTAAATAATATTTTTTACCATAATTATCTACACACTTGCCTTACATTTTGAATTGGGAAGATCATTAGAATCAAATTGATTGTTCATTTCATGGTCACTGCCAGTCTCTGGAGTAAATAATAATAAAAATAATATTGTTCTTTCTTACTGTTTCTTTGTTTCATGTTGATTAATGACATTGATTGAGTTCTGATGTAAGATTGTTTTACAGTTGGTGGCATAGGACTTAGTTTTTTCTAACTGTTTCAATGTTATTTTGAAAATGTATTTCATAATTTATTCCATCAATTTATTTCCAGGAGTTTCTTGAGAGCATGAAAGAAGAGCGAAAGCTGTTCTCTGAATTTGTCAGCAACCAATGGAAAACAAAGTTGTGTGGTCGATTACTGGCCATGACGGAAGGCCATGAGAAGTTCATAGAAGAGGAGTGGAGCAGACAACTGAAGTCCGTAGACAAATACCCACCCTTTTACCAGATGATCAGTATGCTCCCCATTGTGTATTTAAATGAGGAGAATCCCATAGAAGTTGTGGAAGTCAAAAGACTTCAAAATGAGGTAATAGGCATATTTTATTTATAAGTTGGTTAATTTTGGGTAGTGAACCAACGTTTTGAACATCCTTGCAGTGTTTGTAATCATGTGTTTCTTATATGAGGGGGCCATGCAGCGAATACCTATTGTAAATAATTATTTCATTTACTACCCACATTATTCTCTCAACGCTGACAACAATTATGACTACTACTACAACAACGGCCGCGAGCCGCTCGTGGGATTTCTCCACCGACCAGTGTCCAATTACATGGCATTCTCCCTTTCTCTTAAAATCTAATATTTCCGTAATTATATAAATTTTTTGTAAATGATGTGGTTGAATAAACTTATAAAGATCCTTCCGAATTCATATTTCATATACACACTTACTTTATTGTTTGTAATCATATTTATATTATACTAGGAATGCTGATGTATTGTTTTATTTTATTTCTAGACATACTCGGAGGCAAACATCAATATTCCCAATCTGAATAGAGTTTATCATCTCCCATTTACATATGATAAAATAATGCAAAAAAATGCATGGTATAAAGGACCAGATATTCAAAAAGGTAATTTAAAAAAAAAATCTGAATTAGCAATTATAAAGTTTAAAATAAACTCGCTCCTGAATTATGATACATTTAAAATTCGAAAGAATTCATACTGAAATTCAAAACTCATCTCCTAGAAAAATCATTTCATGACTCATTTTGTTAAGAGCGGGAGTCACGGTACCAGCTCAATATTTTCGTACCACTCAAAAGTATGACTTAATTAAACGACAGCTCATTTAAGAACCGGCACATATTAAGAACCGACTCCTAGTTCATGAGCTCCCACCCCGGTTCATACGACTCCCTGCTCCTATGGCTCCCAGCGTATAGGTACAAAACGTCCAGATGCCAGACTGTCAGGCGCCGTTCATATACTGTAGAGTGCCTACACACGTTTAAATGTGGTAATTATTCTTATCTCTACACATGAGTGTGTGAACCCTTGAAAGCAAATGCTTTAAGATGCATCATGGCGCCAAACATTAATTGCAAGTCCCACGGGTCGTTGGCGCATCATTTAGCCTTGGAGAAGTTAAACATGTATACCTACAATGATTTTAAATAAACAAATTAGAACAAGGACCTTATTTAAAGATGCGTCATTGTACAATGTAAGAATACTATTGAACATCTGAGATATGTTTATCTTTTTAGATTAATAAACAATCTTTCTTAAGTGGTTCCAAGGTTTGTCAAAAAGAGTCATAGTTCAATTGAGCTGTGGTACGGTTTATCAGGAGTCGTACGCTCACTGCTCATCAAAATGAACCGGCACAAACGAGCGGCTCATTCATGAACGACTCATCGCTCACTAGTCCATAGAATTGAAAAATATTGAGATATAACAGTGAGACTTAAGTCTAATAACTTATTTTATGGTACATCCCATTTAGTGCTAATACAATATGTATTGTTGTATGTGGATAATATCTGTTAGTATTAAAAACATGTCTTTAGACACACTATTTTCTTTGATTCTAAAGCCTCAAGGCTGGTTCGGACTATGTTAGTAATTTAGTCGAGTGGCGAGTAATTTAGTAGCTAAATGTGTCTGAACATCTATTTATGCAAGTAGTTTAACTGCATCAAAATTTTTTCTTCCAATTAACATTCACTAATGTACATGTATACACGACTGTAATGTGAACACTTTTTGGTCAGTTCATACACAAATTACTCACCACTCGACTAAATTACTAACATAGTCCGAACCAGCCTTTAGTTTTAAGGGGGAGAGGGATGTCGGAGAGGAATTATTTATTTTTTCGAAATATTGATAGTATTATTACGCAATATGATAAACATAATGATTTTAAATAGAAAAAATGCAAAAAAGAACACCGGTGAAAAACTATATATTCGTATAGATCAACAAATGCCGATTCTGGATGTATCTCTACAAGTTTTGTTATAATTAATTATACGTAGAATTTATAAAACGTTATTTAAAAGTTAATTAAAAACCATCTCATCAAAACGGCCTGCTTTGTTTGGTACCAATGGATCGACGTCACGTGGTTGTTCGCGTCTAAATTCATTATGTGTGACCGTATGACGCTTGTGTGACGTCACGCCGTCACCGCTCGGATTCCGGCCGTTTTGATAGGCTTTAAAATAACCACACTTTAAAAATTAATTTAACTACGAAAACGAACTTAAAAAAAAAAATTTAAAAATACCGGTATTTAATGGACTGGGGTCATCGACGATCTGGAGTTCCTTATTCGGGCTCAATTAGTTTATTGAGTTCGTGGTTTCATTTAATTGTGCAGGTTCCACTTAATTTTGTTCCTTCATTTTGGGTTACTTAATTTTTTTTTGCAGTGGCTTCACCACAATTTCACCATGCTTAGATACAAAAAAATCTGTATTTGAAAGTGCGTTAGAAAGTTGCACTGGAAAGACTTTTTTATTATTATTATTTTTAATTTTTTTTTTAATTTACTTTTAGAAAAATATTTTATAAATTTACATAGGCTTAGCATTTATCAAAATCTAATCAGAAATATTACGTTTACTGACCGTCCTATTGTATGTTTTACAAAATATTAAAAATATGAATATGATTTTGAAGTGGAGAAAAATATTTTTAATCCTTTCTCGTTACGTTTTTGTAAATAAACTTAACCAAAAATTTGAAATCCGCATTAAAAAAAAACAATAAAAACATTAAAATTAGTGTTTATGAAAAAATTAAACTACACACTGTTCTTTTTTTTTAATTTATCTTATCGGCATGTTAAAGAAAAACCTTCACAGCATCTTTTAAGGACATTCAACTTTTTAAGTGTTTTTTTAAAACATGCTTAGAATGGTCAGAAATGTGTAATATTTCTGATTATATTTTGATAAATGCTAAAAGCCCATGCAAATTAAAAAAAAACGTAATTAATATTTTTCTCTTTAAAAACATCATGTTTATCGTATGGCAAAATAATATTATCTTTATTTTGAATTAATAACTCTCTGACATCTATGTTTTAACCAACTAGTTTTGGGTGGTGAGTTTAATAAAAACTAATAAAATTTTTGAAAAAAAAAAATTGTGTTCCATATAATTAAATGCTCTAAGTTAATGTTTTTATTTATTTTTAACAGATGTTGCTGATATAGAATGTGAGAAATATGCATTGGAAAACACGGCCAGTGTGGTTATATCGGCTACCAGTCTGAAGTACCTGGCAAATAATTATGCTCCATTTTCCCAGTCGTGGATGCTTCCAGTTAAAGTGAAAGCATACAATATGAAAGGTGAAGTATTACACACTCACGACTTTTTAAATTTGTGTTGATGACCGAGCTATTGCTCTAACCACCGAGATATAATAACCATACATAATAGAAACAAGGGAGATGGTCCATGAACCATTATTAGTATGAAACTGCATGCACAAAAGTGTCGCCAACATCATTCACCCATACTACTGAAAATCGCATCCACGCATAGCAGCGGCCTGCCCATTGATGTCAGAATTAATAGACCTGCCATATACTCAAATTTGCCTACCATTTTGAGGGCTGGAGGCAAACCACGTGACATCCTAAATTTGGCAACCAGGCGGGTTCATGCATTTCTCTAATACACTACGTCATCGTTTGTGTGTTGACTGGCAGCGAGTGATATTCGAAGATTTGGAGAAACAAAACAATAAGTATGGTCTCCTGTGCGTTGTAAAAATAGAAGTGGTAAAGAAAATATTTATCGCATTATATTTCACAGATAGCGTTTTTTACCTTTTGAACATATTTAATTATATAATACATAAACAGTTTTAGCGACACTAATGTACTGTCGTCCATGTTTCTTTCACGTGGTTTTGACTGCGTGAAGCAAATTTAAAACATTTGTAAAAGGGTCAAACTAAATACTCCAACAAAATATTTGGTTTTTGTAAACAAGCCAAACCTTTTTCTTATTAACTGTTTTACTTAATTGGAATCTGTTAGCACAGCTACGGGAAATAAGAAGATTTGCCATAAATTCTGCACAATAGTGAAAAGGACGAGCTGATCATTAGCAGATTTGCTTCTCGAAGAGTAAATACTGATATTTTGCATTGCAATGTGAGTTGCCTGCAGTCTGTCGGGATGCATTTATTCGCAAATCAAATGACAGTGACACGCCCAAGCTCGCCCCCCTAATTTTGGTTTCTTCCCTTTGCGTGTTAAGGCACCTCTATGTATTATCTGCTTTATTGCCCCGCCTTTATTTCTACAGACACACCAAATTAACAATTTTCATTGACTCCGCCACTTTCATGGTTCGTGCAGTTTGGACGTAGCTCGGCGACAGTCGGCATGCTTCCATGGCTTCAGCTGGCCACCTAAAATGATATTTCTTTTCTATTTTTAGATGCAAAAAATCGACCATTCAGTCACTCAATTGCGTATGTGGATTCCGCCTTGCCCCCCCAGAGCCTCTCGACTCGCGAGAAAGCCCACTGGTGCTTCAAACTAATTCTTAGAAAGGCTCTAGCCAAACAAACACGAAAATACACCTCTGCGGACACGTAAGTACATATGTAGTTTTATTTTATTTTTCAAATCAACTAATATTGAAAAAAAAGTTGATGTTTATTTTTAAATTAATATTTCGTATGTTAAGGTTTAGCACTAAAAAATGGCCCTAAACATCACTTTGTAGTGTAGTCTGCTAACTCCAGCAATGCTACTAATGATATATCTGATAGAAGTGTGTTGTGGTGGTGTCTTGCGTGCCCAAAGTAAGATCAATTTTCCCCTACTTCAGGCAAAATTGATCAAACATTTAAAAATATTAAATTTATTTCTTGAACAGGTAATCAATTTTATCGGCCTGTCTGGGGCCTACGAGTCGAAAGGTCTTATGTAAATTGGCCACATCAGTTTCCTTTCATATTAAACTTCTAGAGATTATCTATTTATTTACACTACCCAACAAGATTATCTCCACATTTATGCACCTCTAACCACAGTTGACACAGGAAGAGGGAGAAATGTTCCCTGGCACTGTACACAAAAATTTCACAATACGATATACACCACTCAACAAAACAAGTGATGCTTTTAATGAGCTTCATTATAACCGAATTTCTTTATAACTGATTTTCTTTATAACCAAATTTCGTTATAATCAAATTTCATAATAACCAAATTCATCGGTAATTATAAATTACCCAGGCCTGATGCAGCTCACTCCAACTCCGACTATTGCCAATTTTGTATTGCCTTTGCTGAAAACTACACCAAATCTCCAGAAACAAAGGCTCCAGAAGCAAGGGATCCAGAAGCAAAGGAGCCAGAAGCAAAGCATTTAGAACCAAAGGAGCGAAAAATACCTGAGGCTAATTATTTCTCCGACTCGGCTAGTGATAATGAAGAAAATTTAGTAATAGACACTGGCGACCCAGAGCCAATATCTCCCCTACAAAGGACTGCCAATATAGCAGGTATATAATTAATTATGTAAACCAAACAAAATTATGAACTTTTAAGGAGTCTTATTATTTAATTCAACCTTTCAATGGATTTTTGCTTATTTGTTTTTGTATATTTATGTAGGTGTCACCACCAGGGGCATGGCACGCAAAACCAATGAATCATCACCGGACAGTAGCTCTCCGAATAACAAAGGCAGCGATCCGCCTCATGTTGGTACTAGGTCACCCGGCACAACCCTAAGTACTGCTTCCCCAAATAAAAGGAGTTTGAACAGTGGATCGTCCCAACACAGTATATCTTCGCAACAAACCAACGTTAAACAAACGGGTAAAAAACTGAAAAATATGTGGTCAGACTCTCTCGCGGATAAATGTACCTGCGGGAAAATGTTAAACCGATTGGCGATGGACACAGATGAAGACATGTCTAAGTATATTCATCAAATACTAACAGGGGACAAAACAATTGGTAAGTAAATTGGTATTATATATTTTGTTGAGAAGATTTCTCGGCTTCCCTTGAATATACCAAAATTACTGGATCTAAAACCTGTAAATTCAATGTTTAAATTAGCAATGGGTCGTGACTCATTTTGTTAAGAGCAGGAGTCACGGTACAAGCTCAACATTTTCGTACAACTCAATTGAACGATGGCTAATTTAAGAGCCGGCACATATTAAGAGCTGACTCCCAGTTCATGATCTCATACCCCAGTTCATATGACTCCCAGCTTCCAGCGTTTAAGTAGGTACAAAACGTCCAGATACCAGCTTGTCAGATGCCATTCGTGTATTGCACAGTGACTATATGTGCAAGTACGGTAATTATTCTTATCTCTACACACGAATGTGAATCCTTGAAAACAACTGCTTTAAGATGCGTCATGGCGCCTAATATTAATTACCCACGGTCATGGGAATAATTTAGCCTTGTAGAAATTAGACACATATAGGTTGATTTTATATAAACAAATTAAAATAAAGGACCTTATTTAAAGATGTGTTATCATAGAAATGCTTAAGAATATTATTGAACATATGAGATATGTAGATTAATAAACTATCTTTGTTAAGTGGTTCCAAGGTTTGTCAAAAAGAGTCACAGTTCAATTGAGCCGTGGTACGGTTTACCAGGAGTCATACGCTCACAGCTTATCAAAATGAGTTGGCACAAATGAATGGCTCGTTCGTGAACGACTCATCGCTAGTTTAAATGTGCACTATAACGATTTTTTTTATTTATAGATAAAAATTAATTTTACTTTTTTTGTTTTATAGTTGAACCAAATCGGTTGACTTATTCACTTTGGAAAATAGGCCAGTCACAGCAAGAGAGTGAACTTAGCAAAACAGCAGTCAAAAGTATCAACTTCATTGTATGGAGTCATTCTGATGGAATTTGTGTAAGTATTCCAATATGAAATATTATTAACTAGCGCAGATCCGTGAAAAATCACGGGATAAAAATAAATGTATTTAAAAAAACGATAATAATAAAAAAAAAATTAAAATGAATAATAGAAGAGAATGCATGAGACGATGTATGAATGTGTGAATGTAGCAAGAAGTGTATGCCAAGATCGAGTTGTTTGGCGGTCCGTCCTTTCCTCCTACCCCTGCGGAGGAACGGCACAATGGCTAGTTAGTTATAATAATAAAAAATCTTGCCACAGCCGAGAACCGAACCTCGATCAACTGTTCGGAAGGCAACTATGCTGACTATTACACCACCAATTATTGTAAGAATGGTATATGTACCTATTATCAGAATTAGAGTGTTACATACAGTTACGTACGCACATCACAACCAAAAGGATGTTGTTTAATGACTCACTATCGTAGATAACATTACCTTCAGTCGCAACGCTCTCCTGAAGAGTTGTGGCGAATTCAGTGACAGAAAATCAAGCACCTTGTTGCGGACCCAACTTTTAAGACTGCCAGGGTTCGCTCTCCTTCAGAAGACGTGGGCCTCACTAAACCGCTTCCTGCGCAGTCACAGTTGGTGCGCATGTATGACGCATGAATAGGGTCTAAAGGACTCTGAATTATGTGACTAACTAACTAACTAACCATCACGCCGTTTCCCCGCAGGGGTAGGCAGAGAGGATGGACCGCCAAACAACTCGATCTTGGCATACACTTCTTGCTTCATTCACATTCATACAACGCCTCATACATTCTCTTCTGTTATTCCGACTTCTGACATGGCCCGACTCGAGTATTTGATTCACTTGATCGTGCCATGTCTTCCTCGGCGTCCCCGGCTTCTTCTTCCATTCACATTCGCGTCATATATTCTCCTTACACTCCTTTCTTCGTTCATTCGCTCTACATGCCCAAACCATCTAAGCGTCCCTTTCTTAATCTTTCTCACTACGCTTACATCAGCCTTGCATTCTTTACGAATCTCAACATTTTTCACTCGATCATACATATAGAAACCGACCATTTCCTGGAATTATGTGAATGTGAACAAATACAAACTAGAAGTATGTTCCTCTACCGGTTTCCCATAGGCACATCTGTGCCGAATTAAGTAACTTCCGATGCCGTCATAACCTTAGCATCCCACTTTGCCCTTCACCAACTCGCCTCCAGCATATATTTATTAAGCTTAAAATAGTTCCACTTCATGTGTTCGAAATATACATACTTATTACATAAAATTATTCTAAATATGTACTCTTAATCTGGGTACATCTTTTATTTCACTGGGAGCTAAATAAACTATAAATTTGAACGCCTTTATATAGTAACAAATTTTGTGTTTGCGATTTGTTTATTTTTTTTAGTCTTATATCTTCTTTCTATCTTGTTTAGTGAGTGCGGAGAGTGATGGTAAATTGTTCAAAACTTTGGAAATAAAAATTTAAACGTTACAAAAAATTCTTTGTTTAACACCCATTAGATAGAGAACCCTAGTCTATGTGTGGTCCACCAATTGTTTTATAAATTAAATCTAGTTTTTTTTTAATTGCAATTTTTCTTAATTCTTCCAAGAAAATACACCCTTTTAGCCATTCTTTTGGAATAAAATCGGCGTTTTCTTCAAGAGACATGTTACCTTTATTTACTTTTTCTAAGTTTTCACCATCCATTATTAGTTGACGCCGTTCATTGTACTTTCGGTTACCGATGATCATGTACTTTGTTTTTGAGATGTTCAGTTTAAGTTTGTCAGTTTTCAGCCATTTGGACATAATATTAATATTAAGATCATTGATTTTCTCAATCGTACTTCCTTACCTGTGATATAAATAAGCACATTACCCGTAAATAATCTAATCTTACACTCTTTTATGACTTTAATATTATTTATGTAAATGGTAAATAAAATAAAATATGAAGTAGAAGAAGAAAGAATAGGTAATCTAATATTTGTGTGTTTTCAGGCAGATAATAAAAAATACCTTAACAAGGTTGTCATTGAACCAAAAATAGAATATCAATCGGACTTTGGGAACGAATGTATAACTCCCTCCGAGGCTGCCTTACAATGGACTAACCTACAATTTACTCCCGATGCCAAACTGTTAAGAAGTAATAATTTATTAATTGAACCATAATAATTTAACAAACATGCCGAGTTTTCAGAATCATCCTTCTTTTATGTGAATACAGCGCAAGAGTCCCGACTGCCGTGGAACTATGGAATCCCCTATTGGGATATGTTGTGAGGCTGAATGGAGTGGGAAGGGAAAGGAGAAGGTGGGGAAGTACCTGTCAATCGGGTTTATTTATTAGTGAATAATAATTTATATATAATAATCAGCACCATCACTTAGCTCACTAAAGAAACTACTCTGTGTATGTGAAGACTTTGCAAAAAACCACAACCTTGTATATAAGCGCCCTTGAGGTGATTTTCCCACGAAAACGGCGTTATAGAAGTAATCCATTTATTATTATTATTATTATAATATGTTCAAATCGTCAATCGTTATGGTTTTCAAATATAAAAACCAAATCATACAAACACCCTTAGTATTGTCAGATGGAAGGAATATGCATGGTGTTCGTACCGTAAAATTCTTGGGACATTATCACAAACGACCTGAAGGGCATCGAGGATATGGAGAGACAAAGAAGAGCGATATCCATTAAAGCAGGTATACTGTCAAGGCGTTTTCACTCTTGCACCACAAACATCAAAATAATACTGTTCACAGTGGCGGATACAGAAAAAACTCAAGGGGGGGGCGCTAAAGATATCTTGAGCTACCTTTACTTTTATCGTCACAAGGGGGGCGGGCCCCTCGTATGTATCCGCCACTGACTGTTCAACGCCTTCTGCACATCTCTGTATACGTCAGAACTATGGGTGGATAACACTAGGCCAATGGCATAAGCTTAAAGTCACCTGCAATAATGCGTATCGCCAACTTTTCCATTTGCCAAGATACTGCAGCGCTACGGAAATGTTCCTGGAGGGATGAGTGCACTCTTTCGGGGCACTTCTACGCCGCCGCATGGGAAGCTTATGGTGCAGAGTACGCCAATCTAAAAATACCATCATTACTGTCACGGCTGCATGGATGAAGTCCCCGCTGATGGGTCTTTGGAGACGGGATGCCGTCAAATATCCACCATAAACCTTTTTCATTTTGTATTAATTAGAATTTTTTATGTATTGTTTTATTATTGAAACCTATTGAATTGGACTACCCGTGCATCCCTTCTGGAATAAAGAATTATTCTTAAGAAAATAATGCATAACCTTGTACTTAGTGAATAGACCATTTTTTTATGTATTGAGTTATAATGTGGAGTGCAAATTAATGTCCCAGAAAATATGATTAATTTTTTTTTTATGAATACCGCACAAGAGTCCCAATTGCTCCTAACCGTCTGGAGCCAGTGAGATTATGGCATCCCCAATTGGGGAATTTTGTGAGGCTGGAGGTATTGGGGAGGGGAAGGAGAAGGAGAAGGGGAAGAGGACGTTTGGGAAATACCTGGCTATTCAGATCTGGTCACCAAACACGGCTAAAAGCCATTTCAAGCAACGTTTCAATACTGAATGGCGGTCTTTCACCAGGGCGATACTGAGAGTATCTTCCACTCTTCAATTGCTGACCGCATTTGAATTGTTGCCGCACCTGACCTACTCGCACAGTGCTTGCCGCACAATGGTGACACAAATCAGTTTCTCACTTGAATAACTGTATAAAACAGAATAGGATAGGTTAGGTTTGTTGTTTGTGTTTGTTCTTTTTCATCACATTTCTTCGATGTTCTGTTTTACGCTTGAAATCAGAAAAACAACTTTTCTTTATTTCAGTGCGGATAAATAATCATTCCTCAGAAGTCATCATGGTTGAGGAGTTCACGCTGCAGACTTTTGCAGGGGAATTGGCCAAACAGACCATTTGGAAGCCCAAAGCGGCTATGGGTTGCTTCTATAACGTGTTCTCGTGCCTGGCCAAACTCATCCCTGGAGACTACATGCTCAGCCATAATCAGAAACACGGAGCGTTTGCTATGCTGTACCGCGAGGTCCCTAAAAAGTAATAAAAGTTGCTACTAAATTTTAACCTGTTCGCTGCTGGCCGCATCATATAATGCACAAATAATCTGTACAGTAAAACCCGCTTTTGAAGTTTTCGTGTTTGGGAAGTTGTTTTTTCAGTCCCTTGAAGACAAATTAAAAAATGACCTATTTTATCCCACAAATAAAAAAGTGAGTCATTATTTGGGCCATTTTTGCATTTCGGCCTTCAAGGAACTGAAATTTTTTTTAAACTTTTTATCTGGGAACTTTATAAGAGGGTTTCACTGTAGTTTAAAAAGAAAATGTGTGATGGTTTAAAAGTGTCGCATGTCTTCCAGTTTTGATGATTCTTAATGACTCGCCCATCTGAAGCTAGGAGTTATGTATAAGTCATCAGCCCATCTTATTTGTGGGTGACCTCTGTTTTTCTTCCCAAACCAAGGTTGCCATTCTGATTAAAGTCGTAATGCCCAAAGTGAATAAATGAATTTTCACCAATTTATATATGAATTTTCGATTCGTAGGCTCCAGACAGATCAATAATGAAATTGACTATTTCCTCAAGAAAGAATTTCGATATTTGAAAATGTTTTATCAATTTCAACTGAAGTAAGGAAAAATTAAGTTTATTTTAGGCACACAGACACCCCCACAGCACACTGCTGTCGGTTTATTTCTTCAATAGGAAAATAACATAAATAAATATACAGGCTCGAAACATACAGATAGAATAGAAATACATAACGTTTTACTAGAGAAATATACCTGCATCAGAATCTACAAAGCCTAAAGACGGTTATCAGAACAGAGTTGGTATCTATGATAAATGGTTTTACAAATAGCATTTAAAAAAATAAGATTTCAGAACATAATTTTGAGATTTTACGAGGCGCACACATGTCTCAATTCCTCAGGCAACTTATTATAGCTGGTTTAAGCAATGTATTCCAATGATTTCAGTCTGTATTTTGTAGAGTGTATTTTTGATATGTGTAGTTTGCGGTGTTGTCGAGTATTATGTTGGTGAATGTTGTGATTATAGTTAAGTTTTATATTTGTGTGAGTATGGCATTGCATCATATTTAAAATAGTGTTTGTTATCTCATGGCTAGGAATAATCTTAAACAGTATATACTATATAGCCAGCATCCATTTGGGAGTCCTCTATACTTTCCATATGTACAATCTAAACTTTTGTTTCAGGTGCGACAACAGTTTGGATTTACAGACAGAATTTAAAATAGATCCGACTGACATTCAATTGAACCAAACTGCCCCCTGGGTGCCCATAGACCCCAACATCGTGTCCCCCAGCTTCCTGGAGAACGGAGTCTTGCCTTGCATGTTCGCCCCGGGGGGCGCTAAACTGAGGAAACCCGAACTAAGTAAGTATACTTCTTTAATAAAACATACAGTGAAACCCTCTAAAGAAGTTCCCACATAAGAAATTTTCATGCTTAAGAAGTTTTGGCCTAATTTATATCGCACATATAAAGTTTTCCCACATAAGAAGTTTTTTCCGGTACCTTGGAAAATCTTGTAAGAGAGTTTCACTGTATGCAAATCTGTGGTCAAAATATGAGATTTATCAAGAGAGCACTTTGACATGTAAAATTTTACCTGTTAGAATCCGAACAAGATTGACTGGATTTGATGGACCATCTGTGTATAAAATATGGTTATCACATTTAGTTACCTGAATCAAATGAAAGAGGACACAAAATATAATTAAATTATGTACTGCAAAATTTGCATTTGTGCACTTGTCATATTTTGACCTAAGATCGCAGAAATAATGTAATAATTGGATGATTTCTATAGCGCCGTTTTTGTGAAAAATCACCTCAAGGGCGCTGTAAATGTAGGTATTACAAGCTAAAATAATTATATCGATATAAAACTTTAAAAAATATATGTATTACGTAGTATATGTTTTAAAAACAGCGTAATAATAAAAAAAAAACAATTTTATTTTGTACTTTTTTAATATATTGAATATAACATAATTAATTGTCTGTGGTACATGTGCATAGTGCATATATATAGTAGTACTTATTAAAAATATATATTGTACATTGTATTTTTCAGAGGAAACCCAGAAACAGAAGAAATTTGCAGCCATAAACGCAGCAAAAAAAACGAAAAAAAAAAAAAAAAAAAAAACAATGAAAAGGGAACCGAACACATAATTTATATAGGTATTGTACTTTTAATGTCTGACAATAAATATTTTTAGCTAATAACTATTTTATTTTTATATTTCTCTCTCCGCAATTATGGGCGAAATGATTCATCCGAACGAAAAAGTTCCGAAGGAGTATGGACACACCGGGGCGTCGTACACGGTTAATGTTCAAATGCTGCCATATTTAATGAAAATATTTGACTTGCAGTGATGGACATAATACTTTTTTAAAGTTTTAAGATAATCTATTAGATAAATAAGAATGTCCCAGGCAGACGGTGTGTGTTTGTTTGTATACAAATCTACAGTTTTATTCTGAGGGTGATGAAATTTTGCACACTTGACCTTCGAAACAAGAGGAATATCACTGTCTACATGAGATTTCGAAAAACCACCCCTTATCTCCCTTTCCCACCCCCTAAAGCAGAATTTTGGTTTTAAATTTTATACGTTTGACGTTCAAAATAAGAGGAAAATTACTGGGTAGGGGTAACCACAACAATTCATAGCCCCGGGCAACACTGGGTACTTCAGATAGTTACCTATAATACCGACTTCACAATTTGATTATAAAAATTCTTGTTACGTTATTGAATATTAAAAAAAAAAATTAAAAATTGAACAAAAAAAAAACTCCCTATGTACGCATAAACTCACTCGCCGAGAGGTTAATAGTAATTTTCTATGACATCGCGTTAATCCAAATTATGAATATATAAAGCTTAAGCTGCTACATCGAAAAATCTGTCTAACAGCGCAGCAATCTGAGCAGAATTGTACTTCAAATATTTGTCAGGATTTTTTGAGAAAGATGTGTTGGAATAAGTTTCGTAAAACAAGTTATACTTGGGCAGGAGGATTTCCTTATTGTCCCTTTTCAGGGATTCCCTCAGCTCTAGATCTGGGATGGAATAACTTCTCTGGACCTTGGCACACTCTTCCATTTCTTTGTTGAAAGTCTGAAAAAGAACAGGTAATATTTATCTATTTTCCATTTAAATGACAACTCTGAAACCATTTTTACATATATGTAATTACATTTCAATAAATATTACAGTGAAACTCTTAAGAAGTTTTGTTTTTCGGTCCCTTCAAGACTGAATTTGGAAAATGGCAGAATTTATTCTACGTTTAAGGTTTTTCCACATAATAAGTTTTTTCTGATCCTTTGGAAAACCTTGTAAGGGAGTTTCACTGTATTTGCACTTTGAATCAAACTTGCACTCAAAGCCAGTGAAAGGAAAGAGATGATGGAGAAGAATGTTAAGGATACCATGTTCGGCCAGGCGCACCATTCTGGCATCCAAATAAGCTGTCAACTCTCTGATCAAGTATCTCAGGAGTCTGGAACATCAGTGTCTGCGGCTCTATTCGGCGCTGGACCATGGGGAGTGGAGGAACCTGGTTCACCGGGGCAATTGGAGTGGGGGTCCTCAATTTCTCCAAAATATTACTGTTCCCTAGTTAATGCAGTTAATTAGAAAATATAAAGCTACAAAACTTACAGAGAACTTCTCTTTTATGGCCGCGCGGTCTTTGTCCTTTAATTTAGAAGATAGCTCCTCGTCACCCAGAGTGATGGTTGACAACAGCTTGTTCCAACTATAAACAACATACACAACAAGCATTAAAGAATTACCCATGACAAAGAATTAGATTTAAAGAACGATTTTATCACAATAATTATGTACCTCTGTAAATAGCTGGCTTTATGTTCTTGGATCATTTCCCTATAATTTTGTTCGCTATTCGGCTCAGATAGAGTTAAAACTTCCAGTAATTGCGATCGTTGTAAACCCTGAAATGAAAGTACAATAAATTACTAGAAATCTACATGTTTTTAGTGTACTTGCAATTGACGAGAATAAAATATGTAACAATGATAATATTAAAATGTTCATCGTCAGCCTTAAATATAGTTTGGAAGCTTGATGAATGTTAGCTTCATTTTTTGTTTTTGTCAATTTACCATATATATATACAGTGAAACCCGTATTTTACGTCCCCGGATTTAACGTTTTCCCGCCAATTACGTGTTATTATTTCAGTCCCAATGTATTTTAGTACATTTATTAGCCGATTTTTATGTTTTTTTCCCGCAATTTACGTCTAAAATATTCAAAATGTGTGATTTACACGCGCTTGACAATGAGTCGGCGCAGAAGACACATGTTTATCTGTCGTGCCGTGATTGGCCGCCCATTTTCAATTTTAGCTATCTGTGCCGTGATTGGACGCGCACATGACAATGCGCCGGCGCAGTTGTCACATTTTTATCTGTCGTGCCGTGATTGGCTGACAGCTTTCAATTTTAGCGATTTGTAAAATGTTATAACATCTGATCTGTCCAGTTGGATTTTCCTATTCGGTTTTCAACTCGAATTGTGACGCGTCTTTCTGTTTGAAGTTATTTGCGAACATCATTTACACACAGTTTTTTCAACTAAAAAAATTAACAAAGATTATTTTAAAAAAAAGTTGTTTTTTTCATTTCCCCCGATTTACATTTTCCGTCCATTTAAGTTTTTTTTTTCAGGCCCTTGAAAAACGTAAAATAGGGGTTTTACCGTATTTTTATTTTCCACTGAATTGTGAAACAAACTTCACAATAGTCCTGGGTTGATTGTAATCGATCTAATCACTTTGATCCTATCACGAACCACTAATAATGGATCGAATCACTTTTAAAAAAAGATCGGTCACCTCAGCATTCATGATTGGCATGGCAAGCGATCATAGATGTATGACTTTTGTAGACCGGGCGTCTTGAGTCTCACTGGTTGATACCTGAAATAGGCTGTCACTGCGGTTCCAGTTACCAGAAACCAATATGGGACCGCTTCTTTTAAAAGTTACTTTTGAAACCAGTACCCGATGGCGGGAAGGTTGATCGGTATGAATACATTTGAATTTTAAAATTTTCTGTGGGAGGGTGTGGCTAGCAAATCTCTGGGTGAGGAACCGGTTCCTCTGAATATTTATGTTCATAAGCATAGTTCAAATGTTCAAAAGTTTAGCGTTATAAAAATTCCCAAATAAATTGATAATGTCGGGCGATTCGTACACAATTCAATACACGGCGCATCAATCGATCTATGGCATTTTTTCTATGTTCTATGATCTACGGTGCATGGCTTATCAATCGAACTATTAAAAATTGAATCCTTTTGACCCGATCATCTTGCCAGTGGGTCGTGTAAAATGATTCATCGAGCCAGGACTACTCCATAATGCCTCGGATCAGTAGAGGATGAACTAATTCTCTATCAATAAACATTCCAATAATATCTCATCTCATCTTATTTCCCTTGTCCTATTCAGGTTGGGGAAACATTGTTTCGAGAATTCACCTCTAGGCATTCCTGTCCTGGACATCCATTCATTGCAGTCCCAGTCTCTGGAGTTGTTTTTCCCAACTTAACCTGGGGCGGCCCACTGGACATCTTCCATCTGGAATTGCTGACAGTACTTTATGCGGAAGTTGAACTTCTGGCATTCTTAGTACATGTCCTAGCCACTTTACTATGAAGAGTAGTATCAGTTCGACGATAAGCGCATATAATAAGATAGAGATAATAAGGATAGCTGTTCTTACCATTAGTAAATAGTGATTATTGTTCAACCGGAACAGAGCGCGAAGAGCCGAATCCCCGTATTGTTCGCTTTTACTTCGCAGGGTTAAGTTCAATTGCACTAAAACTTTACCTGCAAAATAGGAAGACAAATAAATAACAGGTTTGGATTTTCAGTAGTGTGGCATCTTAATTTTGGTCAATCTACATAGATGGCATTAGCGACCACTGTCGTTAAAGCAGATAAGTAGCTTCATTGTTGGAAGCTCCCTCCCAAGGTCACCACTTAGATCGAACACTACCTTAGTTAAGAAAGGAGATTAGCTTCCTGGCTCTCTAATCCTGTATTATATTTTTAGTATCTTCGTTAATAAACTATACTGTGTTTTGTTGTAAGAGGAGTTACATTTATCACGAGGATAATATAAAACAAGTTGGTTCATTAAAAAATTATTTTAATATCGCTATTGAATTAATTTACTTACGGACATAGATGGCGAGCAATGCTCTCGCTTTTGCCTCTTTATTTGAAGCAATCTGAGTATAGCACGGTAATAAGGCCAATGAATTGACGTAGATCGCTTCTTGAGATAAAACACCACCTAAAATCATATAAATAAGTGCAGTATGTAATATATTTTTTTTTAATATAAATTAACTAACCATTATGCCATTTCTTTGAAAGGGTAGGCAGAGAGGATAGACAACTTTGTCTTGGCACACACTCCTTGATTCATTTACATTCATATAGTGGTAGATACGTTCAGTATCGCCCTGGTGAAAGACTACCATTCAGAATCGAAACGCTGCTTGAAATGGCTTTAGCAGTGTTTGGTTATTAGATCTGAATAGCCAGGTACTTTCCTACCTTCCTCTTCCCCATCTCCTTCCCCTCTCCATCTCCTTCCCCTCCCCAAAACCTTCAGCCTTACAATAAACCCCAATTATTAGGGATGCCATAGTCTCACTGACTCCAGACGGTTGGGAGCAGTTGGGACGCTTGTGAGGTTGTTCACATCAAAAAAATTTCAACTCATACATACTCTCTTGATATTCCGATTCTTGACATGACCCAACTCAAGTATTTGATACACTTAATCGTGCCATGTTTTCCTCGGGCATCTCCTACTTCTTCTACCATTCACTTTCGTGTCATATATTCTCCTTACACTCCATTATCATCCAGCTGCTCTATATGTCGAAACCATCTGCATCTCTTTCTTAATCTTATTCATCACATAATTTGCATGATTTTAACACGCATCTGCCTCAGGGATCTCATTTATACAGCATTCGGTCTACTTTCATCCTTCTTCTGCCAGTTCCATGTCTCCCTGCCATAATATATCAGGGTTAGTATTAGCACTCCCTTCTTTTGATCAAAATAACATAGCCATCGCTTCATTGTGATTATATTATTTTACAGAGCACTCACCAATGGTATCTGCATAGTCCAATAGCTGATCGAGGAAGACGAGAACATTTGTGGTCAACTCGTGAACAGTTCCATCTACCGGTAGTACTCCGCTGTCTGATTTTACACCATCAATAAAATCTTCAAGAGCCTTGACTCCCTGTAATAATTTAATTTTTATTTATAAAAGTATTTGACTTCCCAAATTATTTGTATAGCTTCGCATTTAATTGCAAATATTTATTATTTTGGAACTACAAAATGTCATTACTATGGCGACTCCAATCTGCTCACTTCGTCTTTAAAATGTGTTCTTCACAGATTCGCATTTGACAATTTAGATCAAACATCATAAGTAATGTTTTTTAAAATTATAATTTTGTTTTTATTTATCTAACATCTAATAAAAAGTTATTTTGATACATAAAAAATCGGAAATACAAAAAAAATCACCTTTCCATGTAATTATCTTTCTAGTAAAGAAATAAATAAGATTTCTAATTTTGAAACTGTCAATTCATGGTGGAATTCCATATTAAAATGATTTTTTTATTTGTTTTTTTTTTTATTAAACAACCTTTGTAACTTTTTTCCACTTATTTATTTTCGACCGGACCGGTTTCACCCTATCACGGGCATCCTCAGACTGGTACAATGAATACTAAATCTATGATATATATAGCATGGATGTCGGGAGTCAGTTCCCAGCTTTCTAATATTTTTTTTATTACTTGAAATTTATTTTATTGCTGACGGTACTGTTTATTATGTTTTTAAAGACTACTTTCGTGTTGGTTTATTACCCTCAGAAAGACGGATTACATTGTCTTTATTTACTGAATCTATGGGTTTTTTTTTTTAAAATTATATAAAGTCATTTGTCAGCTTTTATTTGAACAGATGGTTTTTTCTAGTTTTGTTATTTCCCTGTGATTTCCGTCTTGTTTGTTAAGATGAATTTTATAGCAGTTTTGTCCTATAGTTATGTGGTGTCCTATAGTTCATGTAGTTGAACGCGATGGATGTGCGTCCGTACATCGTTTTCGTAATTCAAAGTTGCGTCGAATATCACGGGTGTGAATGAGATGATACTACGCCTACTCGCTTACACTACGATAGGACCTACTGAGAAAGGATCTAGTGCTAGAAGGTTGTCTTTCTTATACTTATAGCAACACGTTCGCTATCTCACTTTCTCTAATAATGTTTAAAATTTTCAGGAAACAATGGAATAATATTTATTTTTATTGTTTCATTGTATTCGTAATGTCGTTGATTGTTTCCAGATTACAATTATTGTATTATGTATAATATTAAGTAATTTGGGTGTATTTATGAATGAAATGTTACTGGTGTTTACAGTGTTTCTTTTCCTGGTGTTTGCCGTGTAATGTAGACACTTTTTCATCACACAGGAGGGCATTTTAACAATTTGGTTAGAGACAGCAGACGACCTCACGCAACGCGTTACAGTTTAATACTAAATCAGAGTATGGCAATTACCATATCTTTTGCTTGCCACTTTGTGAGCTCTACAACGTGTTTATTGTTTGTAATGTTATTGGGAACAATAATATTATATGATGTTAGATGGAGGTGTATTAGAGTGGTATATACACTCAGTATCGCCCTGGTAAAAGAACACCATTCAGAATGAAAACATTGCTTGTAATGGCTTTAGTCGTGTTTAGTGACATCTGAATGCTCGGGGCCCTTATTTCGGTTTTTTTAAGGATAAGACATTGTCCTTATCCTTAAAGACTTTTTCTTCTGCGGTTCTGCTTCTTCGGATGACAGCTGTCATTCAGCGAAAGACACTCTTTAAAATTATCGATATTTGCATAGTTTTAACAAAAGAAAAACTCAATATTATCGTAAATATTGACCTAAAACATTATTAGAGAGTCATTTCTCGCATAATAATGCTATTAAATTAACTGAATTAATGAAATTGCGATGTTTATAAAGTGCCAAAAGCCCGAAATATCAGAAAAGTGATTTAAATTTTTTAAAATATTAAAGTATGTAATAATTACCTACACGTGTGCGTGTGTGATGAACCTATCATTTGTAATAATACTGTGATAATTAAACCACATACTCCTTTAAAAATGTATTGTCATTGACATGTAAACCGCAGTTGAAGAAATGTCTTACGTCTTAAGGATAAGGACAATGCCTTATCCTTAAAAAGAACCGGAATCAGGCTCCAGGGACTTCCCAACCTTCCTCTTTAACATCGCTTTCTTTTTACCACACCCTTCAGCCTCACAACATACCCCAATTGGGGTTGCCGTAGTCCTACTGGCTTCGGATAGTTGAGATTCTTGTGCGGATTTAACATTAAAAAAATGTATAGAAATAGTTTAGTCAGATCAGTTAAAGCAGAGATTTCCAACATGGACAGTATCGTCCACCAGTGGGCGATTTAAGTTGCTTGTGGGACGATCAAGATTGTTAAAAGTTCTTTAGGGAGCGATTTTATAATATTTTGGTGATAGGCATACTTTGTGCACTTACTTTTTTTGTTGAAATCTATGTTTGACATAATTTAAAGGTTTCGGTTTAGCAAAATTACAAAAGATTCCGAGACAAAAAATTTCTTTGTAAGAAAAATATACTGGGCCATTGGCCAATCCTAGACAAATTTTCCATCAATGCACAAGCAACATTTTTCCACTATTATGATGGTACATAGTAAGAGGAATTAAAATATTGTCAGGTTATTCGTAACCTTTTGTCTTTATAAATAAATACTTACCGTTGTGTGCAGTGTGGTTAGTATAGATGTGAACTTTGATTTGACATTGATGTCACAATGTTCTACGGTGCGCTCAAACTCCGGCTTGAGTGCCAGTAGTTGCTTCAATATGGGGAACACAATCAAGACGGATCCAAAGTCGTGGCGGCTCATGCACTTCTTGGCTCTCGTTGCAATATTCTGGAGACAAATTCAGTAAAATAGAAGCAATGTTCATTTTGGTCTTCAAATAATCATGAAAAATCGCAATCCCCCCAGATTCCTACCCCCCCCTCATACCTTTTTCCTTCCCAGAACTTCCTTTCCGTAAAAAGACCCTCCTTAATTATAATGTTATCTGGTGGTTAGAGCTCTAAATAAGATAATAATAACAGTGTAGATACTGTGGCAGTTTAGCAGAATTCAAGCAACAGCAAAAAAGTGCACTTAAAAAGACTTATGTACTACCCATCAACAGGGTATGTGGAATTTAAAAATGATGTTCAAACCAAAATGAATTGGTTCCAGCAAACATTTGCCAAAAAGAAAATGCATTATCTCGTAGTCAAAAGATCGCAAGAACCATCTTTTGTTGGTCTACATCGAGCAAATTTGTCTCCTAGCAAGTTTGCATCAACAGAGTGGCTAACTTTATCGAGATCATTTTTCGAACACAAAATTGGGACTATAGTGGACTTTATTACTGACAATTTAATCAGCTACATAAATACTTTATAAAATATGTACGTCACATATTGTTTCCAGTGAGGGTTTTCAAAACAATAACAATTGATAAAATGGAAAATTTCTCCTAGCCGTTGTTATATGAGTTTGTGACGGTGAATGTATCTAAGTTACAACAGCAGTTTTGTCAAAAACTATATGATGAACAATGGCTTTGCATACGGCGCAGTACATGCTGTTGGGTTGTAATGTCCAGTCAGTGGCTGAGTTGGCATTGTGTTTGGGTCTCACCGAGGCATCAACTGAGTTCAATTCCTCGGCTGGCTAAGTCCTCCATTACGACACAAGCAACATCTTCTGCTTACTGTGATGGTAGTAGAAGATTTTCAAATATTGTCAGGTTATTCGTAACCAGGAAATATTTGTCTTTCTTTCAAAAAAAAATAAAAAGTTTTAACTTCAATCGTGTGACACATGCCTTTTTGGCTTCCTACGACATGACAAAATTACATCATGTGATTTGGGATTAACTTTGCACTCTGTGTTATTTTGGAGCGAAGCGTGCTAGTCTTTCAAAGCGAGGCAACAGAATGAGGGCATTAATGTTTGTGCTTATTTGTACGACACACCAAATATAGTAGTGATATATCAATGGTACTACCATAATAAGGCCCAAATTTGGATGACTTCAGACTATGATCTCAGGTAATAGCTAGGCTATAGTGTTGTGACATTCATTGTTAAACGTGGTGTACCTTGTTGAAATGCCTTTACAACTGTTGCAACAAACATTGATAAGTAAATTAATTACCTCGCCATCTTGGACAACAAGATCTAAAGCATCTCTCACAATGCTTTCAAAAACAGTGTGCTGCTGGGCTAGAGGGACCAGACCAACGAGAAGCATCTGCTCTGCCTTCATGAGCCTGTGGAGACCCATCACCAGCTCCAGGTACTGCTCCATATCTTGTTCAGCACCCCCTGTCCAATCGTCACCTTCTAAAATTAAGGACAGAGATTTCTTGTGATATGGTATAACTTCTAGTGCGCTGAGATTGGCTATTGGATATCCAAATTTGTATCCGTTGAATGCCGGCGTATCCTACGGGCAACATAAAAACATACTTTCTTTTCTGTACGTACAGGGTCTGTCGCAAAAGTATCGAGAATTTTTTTTTTTTGCCGATAAACGTACAAACACTTAGTATTCTTCAAAATACGCCCCTTGGGCGTCAATACACTTTTTGTAGTGTTTCTTCCAGTCTTAGAAGGCACCCTGGAAGGCAGAAGACGGAACCCCCTTAAGGCACTGAGTTGAAACGGTTTTCACCCCATGCAGCATCTCCAAATGGCGTCCATTTAGGCTTCGCTTGATGCGGGGGCACAAAAAGAACTGTACGGCCGTTGAGGCAGTCTTTCCACGCCTTGCTTAGCCAGGAACTCCTGGACGACGAGAGCTGAGTGTGAGGGGGCATTGTCGTGATACAAAATCCAGGTGTTGGCGATCTCCTTTCGAACGCGGCAAATCCTTTCGCTCAACTGTTTCTTTGTCATGTTGCACTTCTCCGCTATTAAGCGCACACTGAGACGACGATCAGATTGTAACACTTCCCTCATTTTTGTGATGTCATCAGTTCTGGAAGTTGACGGTTGTCCAACTCGCACATCGTCTTCAATAGATTCCCGGCCGTTTTGGAATTGTTTGTGCCACTCGTAAACTTTTGCCTGTGACATGGGTTCATCTCCGAAGGCTTCCCGGATCATGGCCAGGGTCTCGATACTGGTTTTTTTCAGCCGAACGCAGAATTTGATGGCTGCCCGCTGCTCCAGCAAATGTTGCATCTTGATTTCCTACGCAATGACAAAACACACTTTGTACGTAATACTGTGCTAGCTCTACCGTTGCTCGGAGAGGATTGATCAGTAGCACGTTTGGTAACTGGGACTTCCCCCTACCATCCACGTCAGGATTTTTTTTCTCGATACTTTTGCGACAGACCCTGTATATGTAGAATTTAAGTAGCTATTCTGGAGAAACTACTTAAAATAGATATATGTATACATTTTTTACAAATATCTAAATGCATTCTCGACTAGACGAATTATACTCGTTGAGCGAGGTTCCACTGTATATTGAAACACAATTACTTTGTGTACCACCCGTGTCATCATCAGGGCATACAGTATAAATAATAATAAATAATCTAAAACATGTTCTATAAATAACAGCTTTATAAGAAAGAAATATTACAAATAAATATTAAGTTGAATAAGTACCTAAATGTGAAGCACTTCTTCTAGGCCCCAGAGTTAGTCCAGTGGAATGCTCCAAGGTTTGCGATGCCTTCAAAAACATCTTATTTGCACGCTTCTCAAGTCTGAAAACAAACAAATAAAACATTAGAAAACCTAACTATGCAGCGTACTAATTTTCATTTAAATTTTAAAGCTAACATAGTCAATTAAACCATTTTGTTGACTTACGCTTTATGGATTCGACTGGAAGTTTTCCTAGCGGTGCTTTCAGTGCGGTGAATCAACTTTGTTCTCTGGAAAATAAAACATCTCTTAATTTAGTAAAATCTACAAAATACAATGTTAAACTATTAACTATTACAAGGCGACACTATACAAAACCAAACTGTCATCTAAATGTTAACAACGCAGCTCACTTTTATAAATTTATGAGTTAATTTTTGTTATTTTCTGGTAAGTAAAAGGCCAAAGATCAAATATTCTGAATCAAAAAACTAATGACTAAAATCACTACAGCACCACTGCGTCTAGAAAATGAACTACTTCTAGGGTAGTTAACATTGTGGGTTTAAGCTGTGGTTTAAGTAAGATATACACTTAAGTTGAGCATTAGAAGCAACTGGGCTCATATGTACTTCCAGTGTCTGGATTGTAGGAAGATTGAAACACACTGTCATTCACATAAGCACTTGTCTTTTATTGACTATTCTTCACAATAGAACAGGAACATTAGAACAGCAAGGAAGCCATTGTTCTCTATGTAATTATCTGCCTGTCTAATGCCGGTATACTCCATTTATATCTTAAGAAGTGACATCTATCGGAACTATTTAAAACTACTAGTAAAGTCCTCTATCACAGTGTTAGATCAATGTTTCTTACAGGCATTGGTGAATGAGTCTGGAATGACCTCTGCATGCTTCCCAGGCTGTTGCATCTCTGGTGTTCCTTGAGGGCGGTGAGAGACTTGTATACCACGGCGCTCCTGACGGTGCCAATAAGAGAAGTATAAGAATTCCTCCCGGCGTTGTTGAGCCACTGGCACATGGACCTCAAGTCTTCCAATGCAGCTATGGGCACTCCCAGACTTGGGGGGGCACTCTCCACACTGGAATCTTCAATAGATCATTTATATAGTTATTTGTACTGATGTGTTTACATGTTATAGTGATGCAGGTGTAGACCTAATAATATGCAGTATAAGTACAAGAGAGTACCTAAATGACTCCGTCCTAATATTTTTCTTAAAATAAAACTAATAATTTTATTTAAACTAATAAGCACTTCAATTTTCAATTTGGGAGGCGGGTATGGGTACCGCCGCCCCGGGAATCATCAAATGGATTATCAACACTTCCGCCATAGGTCACCCTAAGTGGTTTGCTACGTTTGGTAAATTTATATTTAAAATTACAGACATTTTTTAATTTACCGCGACTTTGAGTGTTCCGCCAGTTTATAGAGCGTAAAGTAATAGTAACTGCAATATCATGCACTGTGCAGTGTTTTCTAATATTGTGTCCCGTGCGTTCAAATTCATATCTTCCAAAGCTAAAACTTTATAAAATAACGAGTTAATCTGGAGTGACCTGCTAGGTAAATATATGTCCGTATCTGTTTGTACATAATGATGATAAACCCTAGCAATATTTGTACAGCGTCCTCGGGGTGATTTTTCACAAAAACGACGCTACACAAATCATCCAATTATTATTAGAGCTTCATAATACTGGATTATTAAGCCAAAAAGTAAAATTTCCGACTTGGGTTTTTTTGCCTCTCCACGATATATTGTGAGTGTGTATGTATTTAGGAATAATATTATTTTATTTACCTTCTTCCAACGCAATGAGATCCAATAAAATAATTGGCAGTAAAGGTTTGCTGTGTTTAACCAGCTGATCTTTCAATTCACTTTCCAATTTAGCAGCACCGGTGAAATACAAAGTATTCTGTAAACAACAAAAAAACAAGTAAACATAAAAATGATAGTAATATAGATGAAGAATTTCAAATTTATTAATTTATAAAATAATATGTTATACTTACAACATTTTCTAATTCCACACTTTGGGGGTTATTTTTATTGAAATAAATTTGGGCCTCGGATAGTTTATTCATTGCCTGCAAAATAAATGTAGTAAAATGTATTGGTTTTTAAAGTTCATATATAATCAATAAAGATTATAGATGCAACGGATAGTGGAATTGGCTGTCCAGCCAATTACCGCCTTGACCGAATAGCAGGATATCTTGAACTGAGCTTGAATTGTGCCTCCCAGAACACAGGAAATGTAACTGGCGATATTCACACGACCTTTCAAATAAGAAGGCAGCTCGAAACGAGCAAAATAGTGATCTTTACGGATGGTGCTTAGCTACCTTTAACCAGTACCCAATTTTGTCAAAGTTTGCGAAGATATACATATCATCTCCTTGTAGCAGCGTGTACAGCGAGAGACTTTTTTCTGAGGCTGGCAATGTATATAAAAGTAAACATATTCGTTTATTACGTCTAAATGCTAAAAAGCTTGTTTTTCTTCACCATAATTTGCCATTAGTAAATTTTAAGTACTAAGTACCTAACCGGTAAAGATTTGTAATAAGTGTTAGATAAAAATATTTTTCATTTTATCTACCAATTTTATTTACTTTTCAACTTTCCGGCTTCGGGCGGATATTAGGTCACTATCTGGGATCTGGTCCGATAAAAATATAGTAGCTGGATAACTGATAGTAACCGGATATCCATTGCATCTCTAAGTGTTTTTATAATGCTCTTTAATGGTAGAGAAATTACAAAATGTTTCTAAGATATTTTAGAGACTTTGGGTACTATCCCTGGTAATATCCATCAGCCTTCTTCTCAGGAATGCTGGATATTAGTAGCCTTGTCAACAGATGGAAAACTGCTTTGCTTATAATGGACAATCCAGAAATTTTAGAACAAATTGCCCATTATGTACAAGACTATTTTACAAGAGCGTGTGTGCACAGATCTTTCCTTGTTCCGAGATGCAGAACTAATCACCAATAGTAATGCCCTGAGGAAGAATGATCATGCTCTTAAATGAACTAACGTCTGATGTTGACATTTTTCACGTGAACATTGAATTCAAAATGCTAATAATTATGAAACGAACATTGACTAATAATGTAATGTACGTTTGTTATTGGAATAATTTCTGTAAATGTATATGCAAAATAAAATAAATAAACAATACAGATTAAATCTTCAGAACCCGCCCCCCCGTTTATCCGCCTATAAACAATGTGATATTTCCTATGATTTATATGTTGGACGGTACACTGTATTTGTACCGCACTTGTACCGCATAGATGACAAACATTTGACACACGGTGATTTTACGGAGTGGTTTGACATCACAAAAGGTGTTATGCAAGGCTGCATAATGTCACCGTGGTTATTCAATCTATAAATGGATAATTGTATGCAAGAATTGAAAGAGGTGGGCTTGGGCGCGAAAATGAGTAAAATGAGTATGTTGCCTGTTGTATGCGGATGATGCGGTGCTGATTGCTAACAATATGGAAGATTTACAGTCCCTTGTATCTAGGATGAATGAAGTATGCATGAAGAACGAGATAATGATGAATGTAAGTAAGTCTAAAGTCATGGTGTTTGAAAGAGAGAGTACGAAAACAGTATGCAATATAGTTGTGAATGATGAATACTTGGAGCGGGTCGATGAGTTTGTATATTTGGGAAGTATGTTTACGAGAGATGGAAAGACTGATAGGGATATTGAAAGAAGGGTGAATCCAGGAAACTCCATTAACGGAGGACTGAACGCGGTTGGCGCTAACAAAAAGTTGTCCAAAGAAGCGAAGCTAGCAGTCCACAATGGAGTGCTGATACCAACCCTGATGTATGGCAGTGAGGCATGGAATTGGCAGAAGAAGGATGAAAGTAAACTGAATGCCGTAGAAATGAGATCTCTGAGACGAATGTGTGGTAAAACCATGTGTGATCGTGTGAAAAATATTGAAATTCATAAAGAATGCTAGGCTGATGTAAGCGTAATGAGTAAGATTAAGAAAGGGACGCTTAGATGGTTTGGGCATGTAGAGCGAATGAACGAAGAAAGGAGTGTAATAAGAATGTATGACACGAATGTGAATGGAAGAAGAAGCCGGGGGCGCCCGATGGAGACATGGCACGATCAAGTGAATCAAATACTTGAGTCGGGCCATGTCAGAAGTCGGAATAATAGAAGAGAATGTATGAGACGATGTATGAATGTGAATGAAGCAAGAAGTGTATGCCAAGATCAAGTTGTTTGGCGGTCTCTCTGCCTACCCCTGCGGAGAAACGGCGTGATGGTTAGTTAGTTAGTTAATATAATCCAATGTCTAATAATGAGTACATACATTAAATTAATCATTGTAGAAGATAATATTAACCAATCCTAAATGAAACACGAAACTGAAAAAAAACCGCACAAAATAAAAAGGAATCGAACCCAGGACCTAGGTCAGAGACAATAAGACCAGAGATCCTGAGTTCGATTACCAGATGCGACTGATACCTTTAATATTTTCTGTGGTTTTTTTCTGTTTCGCATTTCAGTCACAGGATTGGTTAATATTATTTTCTACAATGATGTTTATAAGCTTCAATAAGTTATTAAAATAAATTGAACATATATTAACGCTTACCTGAAGAAAAACATTAAGATTTTCTCCCGATGGGCCGGCATTGACCACATCAGAAACCTCATGGGCCACAAAATAATAGCTGATGACATGGTCTAAAGACTGCAAAGTTCTCTCCAGATCTGTACTTCATGAATTAAAGAAAATACTCATAAACCCTGAAAATTAATGATATCTACACATATTTGGTTGTTAGCTTGTTAAAAATGTAAGTTTATCAATAAAATACCTGAGCTGGAGCTCAAAGTTTAACCCATACACTGCGGGCGGTCTGGGTCCATCTGAAGCGACCCGATTTTGACAAGATTAATTCATCATTGTGTTTTTTCAGATTTGGTTGAATAAAGATATTTATTGTTTAAATATTTTAACTGAAGTCAACAGGATAAAAAATGAGCCACATTTTAGGCCCGGGTTCAATACCAATTTACCTATACATATATATATACAAAACTTTGCCTAATGTATATATATATATACATTTGGCAAAATTTTGATTTTATCAATAATTCTGGTTAATCACACCTATATGACAGTCGCAGTTGGCTTGTCTTTGTGTGCACCAGCTGCGGTTAAACAGTTAAGAAAGAAAGTGGCAGTCATTTGAAAGGATACTTTGCTGTTTGCGTTGTAAATGTGCGGTGTCATTATAAACTGGGAGAATTGTCTGCTCAAGTTTGGCCAATCTGTGTTCAAAGGAATCGAGGATTCCAACAATTGATCCGGTAAGCTGGGAACTTTTATCCACTCGTTCTTTGAGTAGGTTTAGATTTGACATTTCCTGAAAAGAAAACAATTCACTGTGATCCTACGCTGTGATCTATGGTTTCAGACAGCCTAATCAGGAAAGATGTCGATATTTTAATTGCGTTACGCCCACAATAACGGCTGATCTATTTAATTTTGCGGTAGATTCCACAGCTATTCAGTTTTTACAGAATAGAATGGGCAAAAACCATACAAATAAGAATGAATTGGGTAAAATATTTAATCCATTAGGTATTCCTACTTTCTCCAATTTGGACTCGATCTCAAATTTTTTCTCCATTGTGAAGAACAAACGTTTTATATTGTTCAACTAAAAATCATTACACGTTTAGAACAATTAGAAATCAGAACATTGTTAAAATACGAAAACACTAATTATTATTATTTAACTTCTTAGAATTTGACATTTGAGTCATTTGACAGGACAAACTTGACGATTCTGTCAATATAAACAAGCGTTGCCATATCTAGGGAGAAATCCCTAGATAAAGTGAAAAATAGCACAATATGTTTTAATCCTCTTCCAAAGTATTATTACTCCTCCAAAAGAGAGAGATCCAGGACAGAAAGGAATAATTGATAACATCTAGGGAGAATTCACTATCAGTAAGATATTTTATTGGCCCCTTTACATTTTATTTTATTTTTTATTTAAAAATAAAAAATAAAATCCCTTTTCGCGAAAAACAATGCGTAAGCAATAAAATAGTTGTTTATCAATGACGTTTGGCAAAAACATCAATGTCGGAAGTACAGCCTGGTATAATATTGTAGACAAATAATAAATTCTGAACTAAGCATATCATTTCTATGGCAACCCCAGGGTTTTCGAAATTTCCTTGTTGTTTTTCAAAAATTATCATACCAGATCATTGTTGTTTACTTTAGTTATTTATTAATAGTTACAAATCATTTTAAACGAATAGACCAATAAACATCGGAACGAGGAAAGTTATTTACTGTGGATTTCAAGCTATAAAACTCCCGTCTAATTTTGAAGACGTTTACATACACACTTCTGAAATTACTGGGAAGGTATTATGGTATGTTAACAAATTTTGTCAATTTCGTACCTATTTAAACAATATTTTTAAGTATTTGTGCTGATTTTTATGCGGGTATTTAATATGTAGTAGTTACGTTCCTTGTATTTACCGATGGCACGGGTTCTGTTTGGGGCTAGCATATGTATTCCTCCGTCACCTTGATAAATAGTATGAGTTCTGTAAATTTTGTAAGTCTATACTCTACACGATTATTTCTATAATACTACTTCCCTCGTACTTCACGGGAATACTGTGACAGGATTGACATTAACTATGGGTTTGAGTTTTAACTGTAAAAATGAGTGGTTAGTAATGATTCAATTTTCTTTCAGAATCGAGTTTAAATGTCAGATTTAAATAGAAATCTCAAAGAACCGATAGAATCGTTTGGTTAGAACCGAAAATTTCAGCTTAAACAGTTCTACCCCAACGGTGTAAAACGCTCAAGAAAAGAAAGATTTTGGAAAATGTCCAAAACTCGAAAATTTTCTTTCAAATTCGAAATTCGAAATGAGTTCACAGGTAAAATTTGAGTATGAATCCGAAAAAATCGAGAGAATTGCATGAGATTTCAGCATGAACAGTTCGACCCCAACGGTGCAAAGTGCTCATGAAATAAAAATTAGGGAATATTCGAATTCTGAAAATTTTCCCGTTGAAACGAGTTCACAGATTTAATTTGAGAATGAATAAGAAAAAATCGAAAGAATTGTATGGCTAGAACCGAAGAAATAGGCTTGAACAGTTCGACCCCAACCGTGCAAAGTGCTCATGAAATAGACATTTTAGGAAAATGTTTTTAATTTGAAAATTTTCTTTCAGAAACAAGTTCAAAGGTTTGATTTGAGTATGAATCCGAAAAAGTCAAGAGAATCGTACGGCTAGAACCCGAGATATCAGTTTTCACAATTCGACCACAACGGTGCAAATTGCTCACGAAGTAGATATTATGTTCGAATTAAAAAAAAAATCCAAATCAGTTCACATATCGAATTTAAGTAGGAATCTCATTGAACAGATAGACTTATTTGCATGAACCGGAGATTTTAGTTTGAACAGTTCGACGCCAACGGTGCAAAGTGCTCATGAAATAAACACTTTTGGAAAACGTTCGTATTTTGAAAACTTTCTTTCAGAAACTAGTTCACATGTATAATTTGAGAATGAATCCGAAAAAAATCGAGAGAATTGTATGGCTAGAACCGGAGATTCCAGCTTGACTAATTTGACCCCAAACATGCAAATTGCTTAGGAAAAAGGATTGAGTTCTACTATGAATCCAAAAAAATCGAGAGAATCGTATGGCAAGAACCGGATATTTCAGCATGAACAGTTCGACCCCAACGGTGCAAAGTGCTAAGTTTAGAAACGAGTTCAGATATATAATCTGAGAATGAATCCGAAAAAATCGAAAGAATCGTACTGCCAGAACCCGAGATTCCAGCTTGAATAATTTGACCGCGAACATGCAAATTGCTTAGGAAAAAGGATCTTTATGATAAATGAGAGGTTTGAGTTCTACTACGAACCCGAAAAAATCGAGAGAATAATCTAGTATGAAGATAGCAACGAGCTGCCGAGAGAGAAAAATGATGGAAACGGTATATCTATGGTTGGAAACGTCAAACCACAATATCAGTGACGTCAATCAAAACAAAGTTGGCATCCGAATTATTTGTTCCAACGGTAAATGTGGGTAATGTCTAAATTAACGACATATTAATTCTCTGAATAGAATTCAAACGCGAGGGCCCAGCCCGGCCTAAGTTAGCCCGACTTTATGTTTTAAAAATAGTACAAACAATACTATTTACTGAGTACTTAGCACAAAATAAACTTAATCTTGCAACAATTTGTAACAGAAATGTGATTTTGTCTTTCTGCAGACAAAACTTTTTTTTTATAGTTTTGAATGTACGGCACAATAAAAAGTATATAATTATTAATTTGCTTTTGAGTTACTAAAACTTTTAACTTTGTGTAAGAAGTTGGAAAATGTTGCCTTTGATCAATTTATTCTTCTTAAATATTGCGTTCAATGTATTAATTATTGGCGGATTGATTAATTTCTTTGAGCCATATTTACCTTCTATACTCGTTCATACGTTCCGCTATGGGAAGTTTGCCCACCACGGTCCAAGTGCCGCTAAAATGATAGAGATTCCTAAATCTTCCTTCAGACATTTCTACGCTCTCGCCATTATTATATTTTCTGTTACGAGTACGACTGTTGTGCAGATATATTATACAACAGTTCATGTTGCTCCATGGATCATTTCAGTCTTGGATTTTTTGTGCGGAGCCGAGAGGAATATTTCATGTAAGTAGGTACATTAAGGGGGGGAGGGACGTTGGAGAGGTATAATGAAAGTTTTGTAATCCATATTTTAAAAAAAACAGTAAATATGCAGATAAGCTCCTTATCCTTAATACACGCAAATTAACATCACATTCTATACAGGTTGTTACGAAAATGTATAAGTTTTAAAAACTGTAATGTTTTAAATTCTGTATGAAATACGTACTGGAATTTTAACATTCAAAATTGCCTTCACTTGTTTTCAAACTGCACCTATTTTCAGACGATATTCCATAGTTTAAAAGATTACATTTTGAGGATTTTTGTCTTTTGAAACCTCAAATATTTTCTGAACTACCCGTATAGAATTTACAGATAAATCATTCATAGTATTTCTTGTATTAGCAAACTAGAAAGTGTGTATTTTTGGGTGCTGACCATTCAGGTGTAGTGAGATTTGTTCAGAAGGAATGTTAGTGATGATTTAAATAGAAACAGATTGTGTGTTTGATGTTATGTGGAAGTTTATATACGAGGTCTGTCTAAAAAGTATACAATCTTTGGCTGGGAAAAAAATATTATTTAAATGATGGGGTTGGGACTTTAATCCTCTTCAAAATAGGCCCCTTGTGTCTCCACACACTTAGCCCACCGTTCCTTCCACTGCCGAAAACACTTCTGGAAGGCTTCTTTCTAATGGTGTTCAACTCTATCCTCGCGTTCTGCGTTATCTCTTCTCTACTCTGAAAATGGGATCCTTTCAATGGCATCTTCAATGGCAAATTTCCCATTTGGTTTACACCAGAACTTATTAAGTTATCACGGAAAAAAGACAAAGTCTGGCTCAAATGGAACACATATAAAGGTCTTTCTGACTATCGTGAATTTTCTTTCTTACGGACTACATACAAAAAGTTAACTAATGAATCCCGAAAACTATTTTTCGACACCATTGAAAGTTCATTGCAGAACAACATCAAAAGTTTTTGGACATATGTAACTTCACTAAAATCGTCCGACGGATACCCCGCTGCCATGTCCTTCGAAGGGCGTAAATCTAATGATACCTAGGAAATCTGTAATATGTTTTCTGAATTTTTTAAGTCAACATTTGAACCTTCCTCCATCAATGATACAATCGACATTGACCAACTTGAATCAGTTCATGACCCCGAACTTACGCACATTCACACAATTGAACTAACTGAAAGAGAAGTTCAATCAAGTTTAAAGTCACTAGATATAAACAAAGGTCACGATGGAATACTGCCGTTCTTCCTTAGATCTGCTGCACCGTCTCTATGTGTGCCTCTTACTATAATATTTAATAAATGTCTGAGAGAAGGGGTTTTCCCAGACAGGTGGAAGTTAGCCTATATCATTCCGGTCCACAAGGGTGACTCGCGTCAAAGAGTGGAAAACTATAGGCCGATCTCCGTTTTCTCGGCGATCCCTAAACTTTTGGAAAGACTTGTCCATAACAATGTATATCCCCAACTTGCCGACAAAATTATAGACCATCAACACGGATTCGTCAAAGGCAAGTCTACCGCGAGTAATTTACTTATTTATTCAAACTTTTTATTAACCAGCATGGATCGAGGTCACCAGGTAGATTCAATTTATTGCGATTTTAAAAAAGCTTTTGATAAGGTTGACCACCTATTACTTATTAAAAAAATTATGTACAACGGAATTCGTTGAAACTTATTACGTTGGTTTGTCTCGTACTTAACAAAACGACAACAAGCTGTATCATTACGAGGGCATACTTCTATGTGGGAACCAGTTACCTCTGGTGTGCCACAAGGATCAATCCTGGGTCCACTGTTATTTATACTTTTTATCAATAGCGTTACTAAATGTTTTTTGCACTGTTTGTTTCTCTTGTACGCTGATGACATAAAAATATTCGCCGTTGTTAGGAATATAAATGATTGTCTGCTCATCCAAAGAGATTTAGTAAGGTTTGAAGCATTTTGCAATGATCATAAATTGTATCCAAGTTACAACAAATGTAAACAAATAAGCTTCACTAAAAATCATAAAGGTATCACAAACAATTATTATATTGGCAACTACTCACTCGAGCGCGCATATAGTATAAAAGACTCAGGCATACTTTTTGATTCAAAACTTCATTTCGATGTCCACATTGATAATATTGTAAATAAAGCTTACAGCATGCTAGGCTTTGTTATAAGAAACAGCTGTGTATTTCGAAAGCCTGAAACCTACCTCCTCCTTTACTATACGCTGGTCCGTTCTCAACATGAATACTGCGCCCCCATATGGACTCCACTCTACGGTATCTACAAAGACAAAATTGAAAGTATTCAAAGAAAATTTCTGCATTGCCTTAATTACAGAATGAGTGCACCTAAACGGGGATACGCACATATGCTCTCAATCTATAATGTCTCCACCCTCTCTAACCGGCGAAAATACCTCGATCTCATTACCCTATATAAAGTGTGCAATAACATTATCAACTGTCCTACCTTACTCCAACTAATAAACTTTAAAATACCATCCAGAACAACTAGGTCTAACCACTTATTCCACATTAGCCGGACGCGTACAAATGCTGGTGTCAGGGATCCAATCAGAAGAATGTGTGAGTTATTTAATCAAAATCTAACTCTGATGGATTTCGACATATTCTTTGATACATGTAGTGCTTTTAAAAGAGAATTGAAAGCTGTTTTCATATAATAATATTAAACAAACAAACTTCAACAAACAGTGTTTGGACATTATGTGCTTTTTTATTGTTTCCTTGTATGGCAATATTTTAAATTTAATAATTATTTTTTCCCTTACATTCATGTAAGTATTATTTGTAAAGTTTGTTACCTTCTGTCACTCTATTATTTACCTTCTTTTACTTGTTTACCTTCTGTTACTCTATTATTTAGAAATTGTACACCTTTTCATAAATTTTCTGTGTAACACAATCTTAAATTCATTAACTTGTGTATATATTATTTGTTTATTTATCTTTATCAAATTAATCAGTGAGAAATAGGTTAGGATACAGGCGAGTTCTCCAAATATTTCTATATTGTTTCAATATTACTCTTGTCTGTATCTGTATTTTCTCCATAAATAAAAAAAATAAAAATAAAAATAAAAATTCGGAAACAACCAGAATTCGCAAAGAGCCATGTCTGGAGAGTAGGGAGGTTGGCGAATGACTGGAATTCTATGTTTTGCCAAGAAAGTCTGTAACAGGTGCGATGAATGAGATGGCGCATTGTTGTGGATGCACCTGCCAGTTTTTTGCCATCCATGTCTGGTCTTTTGCGCTGAACTGCATCACAAAGTTGGTGGAGAACTTCTTGATAGTACTCTTTTGTCACTGTTTGTCCTTCCGGTGCGTATTCGTCATGCGAAATTCCTCAGATATCAAGAAACATGGTTATTATCACCTTGATTTTGTTTCTCACCTGTCGCGCTTTTTTTGGCTTTGGGGATCAAAATTTGATTGACACTTATAAGAACAATTCACTCGATGGCGAGTAGGCAACGACTGACTTATCGGAATGCCGAGAAAAAATTCAAGCATCCGCATTAAGCTATCTCCTTTCACTGTGCACAGTGGCGCCGGCCTACCATCACTATTATGCGTGGGAAAATTCAAGGTCGGATACTTTTTAGACAGACATCGTATACTTTAATTGCCATGTAGTAAGGTCCTTTTTGAAATATTGGTTTGTTGGCTTGTGGTGTTAGTAGGTTTTCAGTAAATCTTGTTGTGTGTTTATGTGTTGAGTGTTTTAGTGGAAATCTGACCGTACTAATAGGCATAACTCCACTATATATATATATGAGTGATCGTTGGAAGTTTCAGTTTTTTAAAGAGGGGTCTTCGTGGATCCAGATAACCGGAATTTGTGATTTTTTTAAAACATCTTTTTTGAATAATAGAAACATTTTTTTCCCTAATTACACTATTCTGTATTTAATCATTGAATAGAAGTATCCATAACATGCAGAGATTATTGATTCAATATTCATAATTTTTCTAAGTGTGCCTAGTACAAAAGAGAAGCTACTGATTTTCGCTGCTATTTTTGATACATACATGTTCTTTCCAGTATGTTTGAATCTAATTGTATTCCCAGTAGTGAAAAAGTTTGGGAAGATTCAATATCATTATTACTAAAGTTTACATTTATGTTTGCGAGTGTAGTTTATATTGGACAAAATTTCAGAACTTGTGTTTGGTTTGTGTTGAATGTTAGATTTTGCGACAACAGCCGGTTTGCTATTCTTGTTAACGTGCTTATTAAAGTTGTCGACATCTCCAGTACACTCAAATAACAAAGTGGTATCATCAGCAAACATTGAACATTCTGTGCCAGCAATAATCGGAAGTTTGTTTATGTAAGTAAGGAAGAGGAGAGGCCCAAGGATGCTTCCTTGTGACACACCCTTGTGAAACTTAACTGGTTAATGCAACAAAGTAACAGCTTAATCTGTAAAAATGCATATAGTGTATAACTGTATGTTTTTCCAAATAAAATAAAAAAACATGAAAAACAACCTGTAAAACTTTTAGAATATTTTTTTTATTTTTTTATTTATGTTTTACAAAAGAAAAAAAATACAATGCAAAAAGTCGCGATAAACAACTTTTTTGTAGTTTGTCTAACCGGAGCTTGTTAATCAAAATCAAAATTTACAGATACGATCACAAAAAATATACATGTCTACATAAAATAAAAATAAAAAGATAAAAAAACACATGTAACAAACTTAAAACATAAATATTTCTCAAGAATCTTACTCAAAAATATTTGTACAAAAATATATTAAAAAATAAAAACATGAACGACAGCAATAAATCATAAATAAAATAATATTTCCTTATTATCTAATACAAATTAGCTTCTTTCAGCTAGCCAAGTTTTCAATATATATATTTATTCATTGTTTAGTCTTAATACAGTTTTTTTTTTTATTTCAGCGGGTAACATATTTATACAGGTAGGAATCATGTGATCTAAAGTTCTTTGTTCATATTTGTTCGTATGCTTAGGAACCATTAATTCAAATTCCAATTCAATGATCGCGTACACTTGTTGTATCTTTCTCACTAGTAACAATAAATAGATGTAAGCAAGGATATCACCGTTAGACGTGTATACATATGCACCAATACACACAATTCTAAGTTTGTGTTGTTTGCCTCAACTTCAATTACACAACCTATTAAAAATGGTATTTATATAAATTTTCCTGTCTTCTTTTCAGGTACTCCGGGAGGAACACTGGTGGCGCTGTTTCTGCTCACCATGCAATGTTACAAAAGATTTTATGAAACATTTTTCATTCAAGTTTTTGCAAAAACAAGTAAAATAAACTTCTTTCAGTACTTCATTGGACACTTACATTATGTAGGGTGCATTATTGCTATTCTTGGGCACTCTCCTGGCTTCAAAAATGCAGAAGGTAAGAATTATACTAATTAATAATAATAATAAAATAAAGTAAAGTATATTTCTATAGCGCAGTTTTGTGAAGGTTCACCACAAGTGCGCTTTCTATAACTAACCTAACCTAATATAATTGTAAAATAACAGATATACTACATAACTATACAGTTTTACTAGAAGGGACTTGTATCATTTTATTTTTATTATTGTTTGTTTTTCTTCTACCGAAGGGTGGCAATTTTGACTATTTACAATACAGTCGTATTACTGCACAATTCCTTAAAGGTTCTTCAGCCAGAATATTCTTGGTGTACAGGCGAAAAGATTACTATCAAATATGTATTTAACTATGATGAACAGTTATTTATTTTTTCTTCAATAAATGAAAAATTAATTTAGTATGGGATTGTTCCTTATTATCCAGCTAAAGCATTCGAGATTCACGAACCACCCAGAAATCTATAGCCTTTGGTTGATTTTCCCATGATGTACCTATGTAAATGGTCTTATATGGAAAACTGATGAACTGTTGCATACATGCAGTGACTTTCTGGGAACACATATATATACTACATAGTATATCTGTTACTATAATATATATATACATTATAAAACTATGACATAAAATATTCATGAGCAGGTATTATAATATAACAATTTAGAATCTAAGGGTGTAAATAATAAAATATCACGTAGGTACAAATAACAACAGAGCAAGAGAAAATTATATGATATTATATACATAGTTTTTCACTGGATACTAAGGAAATTAAGGGGTCCTTTTTACTATATGTACTAAGTAATTATATGCCTTTAATCTCTTCTCTATATATAAAAAATTATGTTTGTCTGTCTGTCCTCGATTTGCTCGAACGGTTTTGCTGGAAATAGCAGTTTGTTGTTATTAGTGCCGGGAAGGTTTAGAGAGTAGTTTGAATGAAATCCAATATGTAAAACTGTTACTATAATGTTTTAAAATTAGTATGAAAAACATTGGACACGCCATGTTGTATTGAGGTTAGCCCATAGATATACCTCTCTAGTTACCCATACATTACACATTTAAAAGAAGAGGGTTTGTTTGGGTAGAATATTTTCAAAATGGAAAACACAGGTAGGTTCACACTTAGGAACTTATTATTTAGATATATTTTAGAAAAAAAATACATGTTTGGAATAAAATAAAATTTTAAAATCAATGTTTCTTTGTTTAGAGATAGTAATAGTCTTCACAAGACATTACTTTCGCTGTCAAATCAATTATGGCACACAAAAGTAAGCAATAATTCACAACTTCACAACTCTATTCCAAAAAAAAAAGAAAATCCCGAGCAAGGCTGGGTACACATCATCTAGTTTAAAAAAAACAATAATAACAGATTTTCAATATGTAGCGCACAGAGCAAATAATACATAGAGATACCCTAACACCCAAGGGGAAGAAACCAAAATTTAGGGGGCGAGCTTAGGTGCACCACTTCCATTAGAATTGCTAATAAATGCATCCCGACAGTCCGCAGGCAAATCACATTGTACTACAAAGTATTAATATTTACTCTTCGAAATGCAAATCTGCTAATAATCAACTCGTCCTTTTTACTATTGTGCAGAATTCGCAAATCTCCCTTTTCCCGTAGCTGTGCTAACAGATTCCAAATTAACCCATACTGCCAATTTAAGTAAAACAGCAAATAAGTAAAAAGGTTCAGCTTGTTTATGAAAACTGAATATTTGTTAGAATATTTAGTTTGATCTTTTTACAAATGTTTTATGATTTGCTTACCGCAATCGAAATCATGTGAAATATACGTGGACGGTAGTGAATTAGTGTCACTAAAAATTGTTCATGTATCATATATTGAATAAACTTAAAAGTCAGTTAAATAACACTTATCTATATATCTGAATATAAGGCAATAGTTTTGATTATTCTCTTTACCACTTCTATTTTTACAATGTTTGATTGGACAGGAAACCATAATTATTGTTTTGTTTCTCAAAATCTTGGAATATCACTCGCCGCTTGTTGATACACGAATGATAACGTAGTGTATTTGAGAAATGCGTAAACCCGTCTGGTGCCAATTTGTGGTTTGCCTCCAGCCTTCAAAATGGTAGGAAAATTTGGTTATATGGGAGATCCGTTCTTATGACGTCAGTGTACGTACTGCAATTTATTGATATTTCACCTCACTCTACCTCCTCTTTGCGTTACAAACCTATTAATAAGACGTGAAAATTTTCCTAATTCCATCACATTACACTAAGAAATGTTTTTATGAATGTTTAAATTATTCAACAGTATTTCATTATAATTGATTACTTTTATATCATGCTCCAAACACTACTGCTATATTAACAATTGTACTCCATTTTTCAGAAAACATTCAAGATTTCATCATCTTCGACTCCACAACTGTAATACTCGCAATTCCTACAATTGCACTCTTCACTGTTGCGTGGCTGAAGCAACTGCAGAGTAACATAATCCTCGCCAACTTACGGAAAGACAAGAAGTCCAATAAGGTCATCACCGAGAAGCACTTCATCCCCAGAGGTGGTTGGTTTGAGTATGTGTCCAGCCCGCACCAGCTCTGCGAAGTGTTGATGTATCTTGCACTGACTCCACTGTTAGGAATCAATTCCGCTTGGCTTTGTGTGATATTATGGGTGCTGAGTAATCAGGTAAAAACTCACTTTCTTATAACTTTAATCATTATTTCCTTCTCTTTCTTACAATTTTAGCACACTTACGGCAGGAAGGGTAGTTCTACCCTTTACACCGGTCCTACTTTAATGGCGGGAATGGTATTGCTATTCGATATTTTTATATGAATATTGTATACCAATCTCTTTGTAAAGGTCCCAACCGCGTTTTATTCGCTACTATTTATTATTTACCAACTATTTGCACATTCCTTCCTAGTTATTTATTAACTATTTGCACATTGTTTCCTCTTTGCTATTCTTTAACATATTATCTACAGGCAAATCATTTTAACGAGTGTATGGTTAAATGTATTTGTGCAAACCGGTAGTGATTCAAACTGGTTCCAACTAGTTTGAAACACCCGCCTGCAGTCCCCTCTTACCCCGCAGTAGTCCTACGATACAATACGCCACTACATAAGCAAGAATCTCTTTAAAATGATATGCCTGTATGTATATCCTCTTCATTATGTCTTTAGACATGAAGATTATATGAGTAAACTCAATGACATTATAAACAATAGACATGTTGTAGAGCTCACAAAGTGGCAAGCAAAAGATATAGTAATTGCCATACTTTGATTAGTATTAAACTGTCACATGTCGCGTGAGGTCGTCTACTGCCTCTAACCAAATTTCACAAATAAGTGTCAAAATGCCCTCCTGTGTGATGAAAAAGTGTTCCCAATAAATATTATTACTCGGCAAACACCAGTAAAAGGAACACGGTAAACACCAGTAACATTTCATCAGTAAATACAGCAAATTACTTAATATTACACATATAATAAATAATAAATTACTTAATATTATACATAATACAATATTTGTGATCGGGAAACAATCAATGACATTATGAATACTTGATAAACACACAATGGAAATAAATATTACTCCATTGTTCCCTAAAATTTTAAACGTCATTAGAGAAAGTGAGGTAGCGAACCTAGCAACACATGAGTAAGAAAGACAACCTTCTAGCAGTAGGTCCTATAGTAGTGTAAGCGAGTAGGCGTAGTGTCATCTCATTCACACCCGTGATATTCAACGCAACTTTGAATTACGAAAACGACATACTGACGCGCATCCTTGTTCAACAGACATATCTTTTAAATGTCTGTCTTTTTCATACAAAAACAATGTTTGAATTTACTGGAAAAGTAAGAGTGTTTGTTACTCGTGTCACATTTTCTGTTAATTTTGTTAGACAACGTGAATAAAGTTGTAGTGTCATTGGGTAAACAACTATGTTCAGAAATAAAATTTTTAAGCTTTTCATTAAAAATTTAAAATTCACACAATCTTAGAATGTGCATATTGGTGCATATCACGGAAAAAAGAATGCTAGAAATGCCTTCCATATAGATTTGAATGGAAACTGATGTAACCTCTGACCTAGTATATTTTGGTTCTAGTCCCAAGAGATCCAATAAAAATACCGCACTCTGTCTCTTTTACACTGCCTGCATTGTATATTGTCATTCCATTTGATCAAAATGAAATGTTGATGAAATTGTTTTTTTTTTTGTATTAGAAATTCAAGGCCTGAATAGCCGGATTTGTGGATCACAAAACATGCCCACGTCACATTTTTGTATTCTTCATTATTCTATGGCTCATATGTATACACTTCCGACAGTGATATCCTTGCCAAGCAAAACTTAGAAACTAGACATGGGCAGATTCATTCACTGCAGTGAAACGATTCAGTCTGATTCACCCAGTCTTGTGTATATTCATTTAAAAAATCTAATAATAAAATAAATAAAAATGGCGGATTTATTCGCATTGCAAATTGCGGTAGTGTTTGAAATAACATATTTAAAAATAAAATAAACACGAAAATAGCAATCTCAACTAGACGATAAATAATATGAAAAATGTGTATACACCTCAATGTAGTAAATAATGGTTTAGTTTTTAAACACAATATTACTTGTCCAACAAAAACCGACCAAAAATGAGTGACGCTCAGAGAAAATAAAGGACAAAAATCACTATAATGTTGTTATCATGACACCCTACCTTCCCTACCATCAACAAATATAACATCAATGCACTCTCCTGATTACTGAATTTATTGCCTGACTACTGAAATTGACAGCTTGGCTGCACTGGAACTAAAAATGAACAGATTCACCGTGGCCACTGAGAAATGAATTAGGCACTTACGTACTTCGGATCTAGTAAGGACAGACTCAATATCGACGGACTAAAGACGTAGTGACTGCGATGTCACAACTGATTTTCAGAATACATTTCTTAATTCTTTTAATTAAGGAATATAGACTACAATAGCGAATACGAATGACCTCGGCATTACTGATTCGGTGACTTGCAGCGGTTTGCGCGCTGTGGAATATGCGGGCTGCGAACAAACGATGGTCTACGAGTTTTTATGGATGACTGCGCGGGATTTAGACGGAGTCCTGCACAATGCACAAGAATTAATTCACTGTTGAGAATTAGATCGAGTATGTCATGAGATTGAATTTATTCATTTGATTAATTCATTCAATTTCGCCCATGTCTATTAGAAACAGCCTTTTATCTTGCTTACATCCCCTTATTATTGTTATTAACGAAAAAGCAACAACAAGTGTATGCGATCTTCGCATTCGAATATTTTTTATTATTTTAAGCGATTTATTTTTATTTTCACTTGAATTTTCTTTTCTGAAGTCAAGAATAACAAGTTTGAAACATGCTGTATACAAGCAATGCATCTATCTGAGTATCGTGCTTGACTCAACTCTCGTTGAAATATTTATACCTACTGCTAAATAATGACATATCTGCTAAATAATGACATATCCCTCAATAAATTTAGAAAAATGCAGTCTTAAAATTTATTATCATACCAAAAATGTTAAACTAACTATCTCGCCGTTTACTAACAGGTGTAGGCTTAGAGGATAGACTGCCACACAACTCTGTCTCAGCACACACTCCTCTTGCTTCATTCACATTCATATATCATCTCATACATTCTCTTCTGTTATTCCGACTCTTGACATGACCTGATTCAAGTATTTGATCCTCAGGCGTCCCCGACTTTATCTACTATTAACTTTTGTGTCATATATTCTTCTTACACTCTTTTCTTCGTTCATCCGCTCCACATGCCCAAAACATCTAAGCGTCCCTTTCTTAATTTTAACCATTATGCTTACATCAGCCTTGAATGTTTTCCGAATTTCCTCATTTTTAACTTGGTTGTACAAAGTTTTACCACACATACGCCTCAGAGATCTCATTTATACAGCATTAAGTCTACTTTCATTCTTCAAAATCATCCAAAAATGTTTATCTTTTTTATTATTTTATTATAATCAGATTTTTCCAAACTTCTAATTGATATGTATTTATTATGTGTTTCAGATTGAGACGGCCCTGCTGTCGCACTGGTGGTATAAGGAAAATTTCTCAAACTATCCCACGGCGAGGAAAGCAATAGTGCCTTATGTATTATGAGAATTTAATATCAATGATGTTATGTAATTTTATAAATTGGTGATGGAGAATTTTATATAGTAATTAAAGTCCCATTTGGATCTGTGTATGTTAGTGGTGGGCGAAACGGCTCGGTTTGGTGAGCCGGATCACTAAATCAGCTCTTTGTAGTGTACCGGTTCGGTGATCCGGCTCGTTTGAACGACGGTTCGCGTCCTCCCACACCATGCCCTCTCCCTCGCTCCCTTACCCCTCCTAAAGACGTCCTTCAGATGCTCTTACACAATACTTTTTCGTCCAGTTTTCATGTGGATTGTCTTTACAGAGAGCTGATTTAGTGATCCGGCTCACTAAACCGAGCCGCTTCGCCCACCACTAGTATCTATATTTTTTATAATTATAAAATGAATAGACTGTTTTCTATGTTCAAAGTTGTATTAAATTATTATTGTTATCAATTTTTTTTGTGTTTAATTCGTAGAAACCATTTATTTAATAAAAAAATTAATGTTAGTAATAATGTTATTATTAAGTTCTGTAAATTTTTTATTATTGTGACAGTTGTTTCGGCATTCAAGGCCATTTTCAAACTGCGGTTAGGCCATGTTGAGATGACTTATTTATATGATTCTATTACCCTCACCCAATGTCGCTTAACCACAGTTTGAAAATGGTTTTGAACGCCGAAACAATAATAAAAAACTTACAGAACTTAATAATAACATTATTAAATTTGATTTACATTAAATTAAAAAATAAATATATTATTAATTTCTTCAAAAGATTGGTATTCACTTTGTCATTATCAATAAATTAATTAAAAATTACTTTGTAATCACAACTTTATTAATATATACATATAAACATGTTTGAATATACAGAATACTAAAAAAATAATAATGTCAAGAATAGACAAATTATAAACATAAACAAAAACGGATTAATCAAAAATGTTAAAAAACATTTTATAATAATTTTATATTAGAAATTAAAAATGAAATTATTATTAATATTAATATGCAAGTAAATTCAAGAGAAATAAAAAAAGAAGTTTATTAATTATATTTAATTGACCATTAGCACTTTTTCTGATTTCTAAAATTTATTTATTTTTTGTGATAATTTCTTATTAACATTTTTGATTAATTACATACCTACTTTAAACAATTTTTGTTTATGTTTATAATTTGTCCATTCTTACATTATTGTGTTCTATGTTTATCATTTGTCTATACTTGACATTATTATTTTTTAGTATTCTGTATTTTCCTTATGAGGAAAGCATCGCTTTCGAAACATGTTGATAAAGTGGTGATTACAAAGTATTTTTTAATTCATCTATATATATTATTATTATCGATGGCCCAGTATTAAACTGCAACAAGACAAAATCTTGTTTTGAGATAATCAACATTTTGTAAATTTTCATATATCAAAATATGTATGCAAAATGTAAAATTTTATTAGGTCTCACTGTTTGAAATAGAATTTCATAGGACAATGGTCCGTTTTAAATGGAAACAATTCGAAATAGATTGGTATGAAACTGGGTACATTCGAAAGTTTGAAGATTTTCAAACTGGTTTTTCAGCAAGTCAGTTATTGTTTCTACTAATTGGCAAGAGCCTTTTGGCGAATAGTTTGATACCCATAATACTTTTGGTGGGAATGCTGTCCTTGTTCTACCAGTTTTTTAATGGAAAATGCTTCGAAGAATTAACGTCATTAAACCCTTCGGCACCGGTCCATACTCGGGAAACACGACAAACGCGCGCCCAACATTTGCACACGGTTGACATTTGTCACACGAGAAAGGGCCGCTTCTATTACTCATTCTTGTGTTCAATAGCTCAGCTGTGGAATGATCTGCCAACCTCTGTGTTTCCTCTATAAGACCCTCCACACAGCATCCCCAAAGATGATATAGGCCTTGAGGGAAATTATTTCTCTCAGAGCCTCCTGTGTGGAGTTACTATAAAAAAAATAATAATTGGATGACTTGTATAGCACCGTTTTTGTGAAAAATCACTTCAAGGACGCTGTACAAATATTACTTGCTAGGGTTTATCTTATTATGTACAAACAGATACAGAAACATACTTACCTGGCAGGTCACTCCAGATTAACGTGTTATTGTCATTTATGGTTTTTCGGACATGTTTCAGTTTAATTAACACTGGGCCATTTTTATTATACAGTTTTCATTGAGGTCTTTTATTGTAGTTGGAAATACCACTGAACCAACAATTCCTATAAGTTTAGTGTGATCAAAACCGATTTGAAAGATAACCGATTTCCCACCTTACATAAGACCTTTTGACTCCCATGCCGTGGGGTAGGCCAATGAAATTGATTATCTGTTCTAGTGAGAATTTTGATATTTTAAAAATGTTGATCAATATAACCCGAAGTAGGGGAAAGTTTACTTACTTCGGGAAAACCAGATACGCCCACCGCACACTTATATTGGTTATCTCTTCAGTGGTCACACTTGAAATTGTAACAATTTTATGACAGGTTCACTCGATAGTCTCGGTATACTGGTTTCGTACATTTACCGTCGGTTTGCAAGAAGAGCAACATAACTAAAAAAGTTTATCAGGAAATCATTACGTTTTTTTTTGTGGTTGATAAAATTGATCATTACTCAGTTATTGTAGAATAAAAGTCCTTTTTTTCTTTGAAACAAGTGAATGTAGCTTGGAATTCTAATAAAATTGTTTGTTGGCGTCTTGAATAGGGGTAGCAGATTCTTTAATAGTAACCAACTCTGTCGTCATAAGTAAAAACAGACTCAAAGAAGATATTGTGTTTTTACTTACCACGGCAGAGAAGCTACCTCTGAGCTGGAGCTCCCAAATACCCGATAAACCTGCTTGATTCTGTGCAAAGTAGAGCAGGGTCCATCTGATTTATAACCCATTGTTAACAGACCGATTGCCATCTCTAATGCACAAACGCAATGTAGGTATGGTGAGTCTGTTCTACAGATATTTCAATGTAGCCTCCTCAAAGGAGCTAGTAAAGTTGATTCCCTCTGCGCCGGTGCACCTGCGTAAAATTCAGCAGACACGATCAGAACATCCATTCACAGTTGATGTTGGTTTCATGAGAACGGTTTTGTTTCGCCAACTCGTATGTGGAACGAGCTACCAGCATCTGTCTTTCCTCTGACATTTAATATTTAAAAAAATTACAAATCCCTTCCTACAGCCCCCTACCTGACCCGCCTCACAATGTTACCCAACTGGGTGGCAATATAGTTCCCCTGTATAAGTAGGCACTCTTGTGAGGTGCCACAAAAAAGTATAAAAAAAAAAACACTACTACACTACTGTAAAAGGGTTAAAAAAAAAAACACCCTTGTTTTGACTTACGACATTGTTCTTGGTAAACATTTTTTACTGGCATTAGCCACTGACACTGCCACAAATCAAAATGTTAAATTCCTCTAGCAAACACGTTTACTTTTAGAGCTAATTTTATCAGATATCTCGCAAATTATGATTTTTGAGATGTGTCACTATTCTTGCAAACCGACGTACGTATTCTTGGTGAAAATATATTTTGAATGATATTTAATAAATTAATGTTAAAGGAATCATGATAATGAGTGGATTAGAGAGAAATAATATTACATATTTATAAAACATTTATTAGTACGGTAATTTTCATACAACACGTCCATTCACATAATTTTACTAATTAAATAGTGACTCTTCCTAAGTAACTTATCCACACCTTGGTTTATTTGAACAGGAAGCTGAAAAAAAAAGAGAACATTAATAATATGACGGATCAGCGCCAACCATTAGGAACATTTTATCAACCTACCTAATAAATTAACCATATTAACATTAATTTATGTGGTAACATTCTATTATCATGCAACATGTGTTTTGGATATTGGAGGAACAAAATGTGAAACCAATTGTTGCAAAACATACATTATGTGAACACAATATTATTCAAAGAATATGAAATGGAAGGACACAGAAAATAGAAAGATTAGGTTACAATCGGGTCCCAAGTTCGAGTCTCAGTAGCAACCTAATTATTTTATTTTTTGCGTCTTCTTCCATGTCATATTCTCTTTTTAAATGTTAATCTCTCGACCCATCGCGTGTGCACCGCAGTGGGAGGAATGGATTAATACATCTGGTCTTATCGGATGGGGAAGTTCATGCGATTCCACTATAAAACCAGTTATCATAGCTCAAAAGGCAATTTTGAAAATTATTCTTAAGAGTCCCCCATCAGAACTCCTACAGACTATGTTTTTAATGTCCTGAATTTAATGTCTCTGAAACAAATATATTCAAAAGATATTTTAATTTACGCATTCAAAGACCAGGATAACTTTGCACATACAAACTCGGGTCGATTCACAAGATCTTCATTACAACTTACTTCCACCAACCTACTCTAAAACAACTTTTGGACAAAGAAATTTACAATATTTCTCTATAAAAGTATTTAACATCCTCCCTCTAGCAATAAAAACCATTACAAAATTAACGGACTTCAAAAGAAGTATTAAGTTATGGATTATGGACACAGGAAGGAAGAATATAGATACGATGTTGCAACCGAACAGAGTTTAACGGTCACGGAATGTTTTCTCCCAGATTTTAGAATTTTTATTCACTTATTGCATCATAATTTTCCTCTAGTAATATATTAACACAATTACGAAAACTCACTTAAAACATTTAACAAACTTAAAAAAAAGCTTGACCTAATTTATAATCCATACATAAAATCACATGCAATGTGACCTTAGAAAGGGGTACCCCAGTAAGGTCACATTTTTTGCGACTTTTGTAAAACATTATGAAATAAATAAACATCTGTCACTCCTGAACACACTGACCCCAAACTCCCTCATAACTTTTTCCTTCCCAAAACTTCCTCTGCCTCCATTCTTTAAAAAATACTTTCCACAGAGCATCCCCAAAGATGGCAAGTGTGGAGTTAATGTTAAAAAAAGCAGTCATGCTTGACAGCTGAAATTTGATCAAAAGCAGAAACAGACCGAGAATCAATGATGCTGATCGTCATCTTGGCGGTCATCGAATGTGATGGCGTTTGAAAGACCCTAACTTTACATTTATAGGTTATTTTTACCTGTAGGGGTATCCTTGTGCCTTGGCCCTGAACACGGAGAGGAGCAGGGAGAAGAACACACACATGAAGGCGAGCCCCACCACAGCCAGGAGGCGCTTCTTGCGACTGTCCCCGCTGGGTACCACCGGTCTCTGCTCCCGGTTGGCGTCCAGCTTAAAGCCGCCCCCGGCTTCGGCCAGGAGGATCATGCCAACTACCACGGCCGCGTCTGATATTATATGTAAGGAAGTGTATTTAGCAGTGGTGTGCATTGCTCCTTTTACCAAGGGTATGCTGTAGCTTTTCAGGGGTTGATTATCATTACGCATCACGTCATAATGTTTGAAGGATAAGGCGCTCAAGGCAAATTGCATCTATAAAATTAGAAATTTGCCAAGCAGAAACAATTTCTTACGGTAGAACGATCATGAAACAAGAAATTTCTGGAAAAAATTACATTTTTTTCAGAAATCTGGAAAAAGAAAGGTAGGCACAGCTTTTCAGCCTTTATAGGGTGCACGCCACTGGTATTTAGTATTGTATTTCTAGTATCATCAATCTGGCGAAAGACATCAATTATGAATCGAAACATTACTAGAAATCAGTGTTGTACATTAATCTATGGCCACAAGCGTGTAGTTTTTGAAGTTCGGGTTTGAATTGTGCATTGAATATTTGAAAATGGCAATTTTATTATCATCTTCTGCCGATTGTTATGGCCAACAGAATAAATGAGCAAACAAGTTCTTACCTATTTCTTAGAAATTTGTTAATTTTTCTTTATGGTTCATAGTTTTTCATAGGGTAGGCACAGCTTTTCAGCCATTATGGACCGTTGTCACGGCTAGAAATGGTTTTACCTCATTCAATAACCTAATCTGAATAGCTATACCCTGTCCATCATTAGAACGACCTGAGAACGCGCATGTCCTGCCCCTTTCCCCCACTACTTTCTCCGCGACTTGGTATCCACGTTAACACATTCAAAAACAGGATTTGTTTTTATTCTGTATTACCTACCTACAAACACAAATTTAACTCATTTTATGCCTTTAAATAATTATGTTTATAATATTAAAATATACATATTGCATTTTATGTGGCATCAGGTTCATTAAAACAGCTAGGGAATTAATCCGAAATTGATAATATTATTATAATTTGACTGAACATCCACGGTATGAATGGGTTAATATCTCAGAAACGCGTGTATGGGCGGAGTTACATGGCCGTCGCAGCCGTGCGCGGGAGATGGGACGCATGCGAGGGGGTGGGTATGCGCATTAGGAACCAAATTTGGAACTGTAGCAGGTTGTTCTTAAGTTAAACTCACAATAGGTATGTATTTCCTCACTTCAGCTTAGCAAAATTCCCCAAATTTTCACAAAAACAAAATTTTGAGTCATAAATACAGCTCATGGAGGGACTATTCATATGTATACCGTTACTCCAAGATACAGCTACAAACCAATCTTTGCACTAGGTAGGTTCCATTCACTTGAAAAGCATATTAGTTTATTTGAAAGGATACTGAGCCCCATGATGATGTAAGTCTCCAGAACAAACTGTCCCTGCGACGAGCCGTGAATGTAGGAGATGGCGCCGTTCTGGCCGGTGTGGACAAAAGGGGGTGCCCTGATTTGGTTCCACATCTGTCCCGAGATCATGGTGAAGCAGAAGAATAGAGCAGCGACGGCCCAGATCTGCTTGTTGTACAGGAAGTCCAGATTGTTCCTCCTCAGGTACAGGAAGCCTCCGCAGAGCAGGACTAGCATGACTATGGCCACTGTTCCCGAGTAGTTGGGCGGCCTGAACACCCTTATCTATAAGGAAATTATATAATAATTACGGGATGCATTGGACTATAGCCAATAGGAACGAGGGAGATGGGCCATGAAACATTATCAGTAACTAGAAATACTTACTCAATTGAAATGCTCGGAGTAAGTATTTCAAACCAGCTCAAGTATTGCTCGAGTAAATCTGGCTTCCAAAAAACTGGGCAATAGTAACCAGCTGCTAACCCTGTACAAATCTCAAGTAGGTCCAGTAATTGCATTTGGGAGCTACCTCTGGGCTGGAGCTCCCAAATGTCGGTTTCATGAGAAAGGGTCGATTCTCTGACTCATTTTTGTGTAAGGCGGCTCGCATGTGTAATGAGCTACCGGCATCCGTTTTTCCTCCCACATATAATCCTACCTTAGAGCCACTACCTTGGACCCGCCTCACGACGTTGCCCAGCCGGGTGGTGATATAGTTCCTCTGTCTTTACACCGTACAGACAGGGGCACATTTGTGAGGTGTAACATAATAATAATTTTTTTAATTTTATGAAGCCGAACGCGTCCCCGAAAGTGTCCCCAAAATTGTTCATCCATACTCCTGACTGTTTCTACCTACACACCAAACACATAAATTTTATTGGATCTGCCGCTTTTAAAATTTGTGTAATTTGGTTGTAGCTCAGTGACAGTTGGCACGCTTCCATGCCATATCTCCCCATGTTTCTATAATCTATGTGTTGGACTGGCCAAATATCACAGGCGTCCGGAACGTCGATGTCCGCAGATCTCCATGCAATGCAGTACCGAGAAATGGATTAGTATGGTATTATTAGTTTCATAATGGCCAGTTTTACTAATGAAATACCAAATTTCTGTTACGTAAGAAACTGTTTTTCGTTAACGGACCGTTATCCGATCGTAGCCTTATTTTTTTGTCTTGACTAATTGCCGTAGCTAGTCATCTTTTTTTACTGCACGATGAGGAATTTACAAATACATATTTTAATCAAAGTAGTGCACGGTCTCAAATAAGCGATCATCGTGCAACGAATGACAGCTGTCAAACAATCGGTAGTCTAACATTTATAAAATGGCAAAATCGGGCAGTAGTCCAAATATTAGTTTAAGATGGTATGAAGCGTTACGAACGATGGTTATAAAACCGGTCCTAAAGCTTTTAAAAATGATTTCATAAAAGTAAGTACCATTTAACCTTGTTTGATGCAGAAAACACAAGATTTGCCTATAGGAATAACTTTTAATGCATTTTCGGTAGTAACGAAACCCGGTTGGCAAGAAGTATATAAAAAATAAAGTGATGTAAACAAAGTTAACGTTTTATTTTAAAACTTTTAATGTTTTATTTTTAATAGCTTTTTCATTAATAATTTTTATTACACTGACTAGTGAGATTATTTTACTGCCGGTACCTTCAGCCAATGCTATATACCGACGGTCCCAACAAACAATGTCAGATGTGAAAGGAAACGTCTTTTTAGAGCTGTTTAAAGTTTTGTTTCTAAATGTTTACAGTTTCACGTCTACATTTTTTTTAGTTTTTGAGATGAAGGAATATGGTGTTGTTTTTGATATTTTGCATAAACCCTTATTTATTTCACTGGAAAGCCACAATATCGCAACTACTAGAGCTCTAATGCAAAAATACGAATTTGCATATCCAACATTGTTCGTCGATATATAAAGTCTCAGCGACATTGTCCGTTGGAATCGTCAATTTAAAAAAATCCAATAATTGCTTTTGAAATCCTATGAGGGAATGTGTAAAGTTATGAAAATTTATAATTTGTGCTAATGTCAGTATGATACATTGGGGCCACATGCTTTTTGTAAAAAATTGCCGTAACTGTTTTCTATAATTAAGATAAACAGTTTGTCATCAAACACTATCGTTGTATGGTTCTGAAAAAAACATTCGGTCACCTGTTCTATCTTATATCAAGAAGCGTGGGTGCGAATGAGAAAGAACAGTTGTAGCCGAAAAATGCTATCTTTTCCTTTTTCGTTAAGCAAGCAGATTCCTGTTTCGCAACCAGTTCGATCTCCTTGTCTGACAAGGAATCGCGAAACAGGAATCTGTAATAATATTACATCTATGTTATTGGTATTTGGAGCAAATTATTTCCGAAAGGAAGAAATTATTAATTGGTATTCTTACTTGAATGTCAGTTCGCTCTTGGATCCATTTAGCAATGGCTTCGGCAGAAATTCCCACTCTTTGGAAATCCATTGTATCTCCGGGCTTGGACTTTCCCTTGGCGGGGAAGTGCATTATGACCGGGGCGGTGTTCAAGCGCAACTAAAAATAAAACATTATAAAAATGAATAACCATGGTGAGCAAAACCCAATACTTCTTTATGGCAGAAGATAAATAATGAAGTAGTGCCGCAGGAGACGTTTTATTGATCGGAGAAAAACTAAAAAGAAGATAGTATGTTTGAAGATCATTTTATCTGAAACGCAGTAATAGAAAATCAAAATAAAGAACACTCACCAGTTGGAAAACGTCAGATCCTTCGTCGAAATCAACCATCACGAAGAATAATTCATTGGAATAGGCTTGAGAGTACCTAAAAGAGCTCGCTACGATGCTGAATTCATCATGAACATTGCGGCAAATGGCGCACTGCCTGCTCGGGGCCATGGCAGTAAATATGACTATAACAGAATAATTTCTAGGAGTAGACTTCACATATTCACGAAATTTATTTCCGTTAAATCTGAGGATGGGTTTCTTATTAGCCATGTCAGTAAGCTGCTGAACTTTTGTCTCCATTGATGTGGACTGAAAAAATAATAGTTACAATGTGATGATGTGTTGGACATGTTTTATGATAAGCACTTACAATTACAAAACTTACCACTTTTGTCTTTGTTTGCCCGTAAGCTTCATCGTATAAAACAGTAGCAAATACGATTAACAAAAAACATAATTTCGACTTCATGGTGAAATCGAAAAGAAACCTTATTTCTAAATTAAATCTGCAAAACAAGATTTTTTATTCAATAATTCCACGAACACATCAACTTGACACGACCGGCTACCATAGACATAATATCATAGACAATACACATTTTACAGATGGGTTCTCCAAATCGAATGCCTGTCTTCTGTTGTTGAGTGATTGGCTTACAAGATGTTCATTCGCCAGCCATATAGTTATTTTTTTAACCGTTTTGAAATTCAATTTTATCCGTTAAATTTATCTGTGAAATCCGTTACACATATTGCGGAGTATTGCGCGAAAATAGTCGAGACTATAAGTATCTAGGTAGTTTTTGTTAGGTCTTTTATTTATTTTTGTAGGGTTTAGCTCTAAGTTTAGAAAATGTTCTCCAAGGCGCAAAGATTTAACTGCAAAGGAGGTAATATTATTATATAAATCGGTTAGCTTGTTAGTTTGTTTTTCAAGTTTTCATGAAATCTAATTTGTTTTATTGTTTTCAGTTGGATGTGGAGCTGATGCAGTATATAATCCAAAGGATTTGGATACACCCATCGGAGGAGTCATCACTAAAGGAGGTCGCTTCGAATCCAAGTCTGACACAGAATCTGTACATAGCGAGAAGTCGTCTCCTTTGTTCCGAACGGTAACTTTACTTTTACCAAAGAACACTACCTAACCATCACGTCGTTTCCCTGGAGGCGTAGGCAGAGAGGATAGACCACCCACACAACTTGTATTGTCACACGCTCTTTGTTTCATTTACATTCATACAACATCTCATCATGACCCGACTTCTTCTGGCATTAGCACATCATTGTGGACTGCTAGCGTCCTCACTTTTTACAGATTTTTTGTTAGCGACTACTGCATTCGATCCCGCGAATAGAGTTCTTTGCATTCACCCTTCTTTCAATGTACCTATCAGCAGCCTCTCCGTCTGTCATAAACATACTTCCCAATGTACAAACTCATTCACTTCCTCCAAGTGTTCGTCGTTCAAAACTATATTATAGCATTCTATTTTTGTACTTTCTCTTCCCAATATTTAATTTGCAAGTTTTCGGTTTAGTAATGGACTTCCTCTGCATTTTTATTTCCAATCCTTACTGTATTTCACCCACCTTGTTAAAATGGAGCCTCAGCTTTCTACAAGAAACCGGAATAGGCGATTTTATTTCCAATCCTTACTGTATTTCACTCACCTTGTTAAAATGGAGCCTCAGCTTTCTACAAGAAAACGGAATAGGCGATTTATTCATTCAGGCCAAGTGAATTTATATTTTAAAAATTGATAACCTTCATTTTGTTTTTCAGCCAAAAGCCGTAAAACCTTTAGGTTTAATTTCCAGCTCCAAAAAGCAGCCCGGAAAGAAATTGAATAGCGCTTTAAAATCATTTTCAACAGATAATTTAACAAGAGATATATTGGAATCTAAGAATGTCGAAATAAGGTTTGTTCAACATTTGTAATTAATAACAATATTTCTAATTAATAAAAATATTTCTAATTAATAACAATATTTTCAATATTTCTGATAAAAAATTAAAAAATATGTCTGCCTTGTTTTAAAAGTTTTGTTAGATTGTCAGAACAATTAGTTTTTGATTACCCGTACCTTCATGAATGTAAGCCGCAAGTTATGCACTTGTCGAAACACTGTTCATAGCATTGAGGTATACAAATGAACACTAGCGTTTGAAATATGGGCCAAATAAATGAGGCCAATTGGCTATATTGAGATAACAAGGTCTTCAGCCGAATGACTGAACAAGTCGTTCTGGAAACAAAAGAAAAAGCAATGGTGTAACCTTTCATCAATTTTACTATAATCAATATACTGTAAATTGGCCTTTTTGTTCCTAAAAAAAAAAATTAAATAGCATCTTAAGTCGGTATGCACCGCCGGTAAGAAATGCTTGAAAGGCCGGTGGTGCGTTCCGTTTGTGGTCTGAAGGATTTGTGCTACATTGACAGCCGTTTCACCCCCCCCCCCCCGTATTTCACTCGCGGGATCTACTTTTTAGACTGATTTTTGTTAGAAACGTTGCTTCTATTTATATACCTCTATGGTTCATAGCCACAATATGTGTAATAATTTAATTATCATGGATATATCAATATGAATGACATTGGTTCCCAACCAACCTAGTATTCAGAAAGCACTTTTATGTTACTCCTTTGATTACAGAAACAAAGATGAGACAATCTCCGAATATGAACAGCAAATTAAGGAAATGAATCACATTATAAACAAATTAAATGAAAAAATTGTCAATCACAAATATGATGAAGATAAATTCAGTGAAAATCTATTTAAAGCCGAAGAACAAATCGGTAAATTGCAAACTCAAATCGTTGACTTGAAAGAAAGTCTTCACAACAGCGATAAAAATGTTAAGGAATTATTGGATAATGGCTCATTGCTTCAAGAAACTATCGAATCTAAGGAAACCAAATTTAGAGAACTTCAATCAAAACTGCGACTCATTGACGAGAATTCCATGGAACACTTAAATGAAGTTCAGAATTTGAAACTTCAAATAGAGAAAGCGAATAAAGAAAAAAACCAATTCTGTCTCACTTTAAGCACCACCGGTAATACGGTTCAAGTCCTCAGCAGCCGTCTGCGAGCTTCTGATGAAGTCGTAGAGAAACTGAAGTTGGAACTGGAGCAATTGAACTCGGCTAAGCAGATATCAGAAAGTGAGCTCGAGCAGGTAAAGGAAGATTTGAAAAACCACAAATTGGAATACAACCAACTTTTGCTTACTATTATCAATTCAAAAACCGCATTAGATGAAAGCACCAAAGCCATTCTCCACAAGAATTCCCAGTTGAGGGAGGACCTGGTTTTGATGGAAACTGAGTTTGTTACTGATATTGAAAAGGTTAAAAGCGAATTGGAAAAAGATGTTTCCATGTTTAAACAGCTGGCTTTGAAACAAGTCAGCGATTTGGAAAAGAAAGTAGTTTCTGAACATAATTTGTATTTAACTATGAAAGGGGAATGTGACCAAGCCTACAAAACAATCAACGAGTGTCAAATTATTCTTTTTAAAGCGGAATGCCAGCTGGAAACCAAAGAGCAGGAATTGAATGAATTGGCAACAGAAAATGATCGTCTCTCCGGAACATTGGCGGCTGTGTATCAAGAGAAGAACGAGCTACAAGTCTTGATCGATGAATTCAGAAATCTCGCGCAAGAAAAGGATAGAAAGTTATATGCGTACGATTCTGAACTTTTCAGCAGCCAGGAAGAAACATACCATTTGGAAGAACGCCTGAGGAAGATGTCCCATTTCCTCGAAGCCACTGAATTTATTGTGAAAGAAAAAGATTGTGAAATTATGAAGTTACATGAGGAAGTAGAAAAATACAATCTTAGCTTCGAAAGTGAAAAGAATGAGATGTCTGTAAAAATTAACTATTTGGAAAGGGAGAACACTTATCATGAAACTATTGGCTCTAAGGATAAACTTATTACAGATCTGCAAAAAAAAGTTTGCATTTTGGAAAAGAAGGTTAGTTAAACACAGGAATATCTTCTAAATATGTATTACACATTTTACAGATTTTCAAAGGGGAAACAATTTTAGATTTATACTCCAGTCACCCGGAGATTACGTGCTCTCAAGTCAGAACTATTTTAATTTTAATAATTAAGATGTTAAGTACCTATTAAAAAAAAAGTTTTTCAATTCTTGTATTGTTTGTTTTTCAGATAACTCATTCTGAGAGCCATGTTTTGAGTTGCAAAGAGGATCTGCTCCAGCAACATAATTCCATCTTGGAGAGAGAATTGGCCGACATGACTTCGAAGTATACGGACCTCCTAGGACACCAAAATAACAAACAAAAAATTAAGCATGTTAATGATTTGAAAACACAAAATTCTGCACTGAAAGAGGTAAACTATTCTTATCTTTTCATTATGTATATATAATTAATCCACGGTTTGTCGGAATAGCCATGTGGAATAGTTTATGTTGTGTGCTGGAATAAACTACTCTCACAATTTAATATTTCCAAAAGAGCTGATTGAATGGGTCTGGGTCTCACCCCAGGTGTCGTGAGTTCGATTCCTCGGCTGGCTAAGTCCTCCATTTACGACACAAGCAATATCTTCCGCTTACTGTTATGGTAGTAGGAGATTTTCAAATATTGTCAGGTTATTCGTAATCAGGGAATATTTGTCTTTCTTTTAAAAAAAAAAAAGATTTTTTTGGTTTTTGTAATAATTATATTGTCAATGCTTCTTGAGCACTATCTATAAGGCCCTTCGTACACAAGGCTACACAAGTATACTTAGTTATGTTCTCTCTTCCCAAGCAACTAGTCTTGCACAGTCCATACACATCGCTACTGAAATCTCGAGACCCGCGTTGCCACCAATAATATTTTATTTATTTGTATTTATCAAGATAAATCATAATTAAATAATGATTTGTAGATGTCTGTCTCGCTGGGGAAATTTTTTTTGTCAAGACGGACACAAAATTGGAGGGACATAAATTATATAATAACATTAAATGCTGAAATAAATACTTTCTTCAAAGTAAAAAGAAGATTAAAAAAAAAGTTAATTAATTAATAGTAATAATATTTATTTGAAAAACACGTTACTTAACCCTTTAGGTGCCACATGTATTTTTTAAAAATCCTGGAGAAGTGTCGATAATCCATGAATATATATTTTTTATTTTGATTACTTTTATTTTTAGACACATGTTTTCAATAATGTGACTTAATTTTAGAACCGCGGGTACCGTGTAACGAATTTTATGGCTCGAGCTATATATCGTTCTATGGCACTCGAGTACAATAATGTATCGAAATGATATATCGTTCGATGGCACGTAAGAAGGCTTGGCTTGACTCTCCCACTAAGTCCTAACTAAGAATAAATCCCGTTTTAGGACAGTCAAATTGACAAGTTTAGTTCATATTAATATACATGGAAGAATATAAAAGAATCCATAGAGCAAATTTTTGTTTTTAAAGTGTGATATGCATTTTTTAATTTAGTGTAGAGTAATAATGAATTACATATGAGATGTAGAAGTTTAAAGTACAAAAGTTTAAAGTATGATATGCATTTTTTAATTTAGTGTAGAGTAATAATGAATTACATATGAGATGTAGAAGTTTAAAGTACAAAAGTTTAAAGTATGATATGCATTTTTTAATTTAGTGTAGAGTAATAATGAATTACATATGAGATGTAGAAGTTTAAAGTACAAAAGTTTAAAGTATGATATGCATTTTTTACTTTAGTGTAGAGTTAATTTTAGAATTTAATCCAGTAAATGAAAATAATAATTTAAAAAATGGAGAATGAAATTAAATAAATATAAAAACAAAGATTATGTATGGAAGTTTAATAATCCAGTACGCCTAGAGACAAAGATAGATATTGTTATCTTGGCATTGATCTAAAGCACACTGAGACAAAGAAAAATCGCAAAAAATGTAAGTTTACATGAAAAGTTACTTTGGTTTAAAACAAAGTAAATTTTCATTTAAGTTTTAATTTCAAGCCACAAAGTGATTGCTTTCCTCGATGATTTAAAAATATAAGTAATTTTGGAACGAACATATATACAGTCTCGGCGACTTGAGTGGCGGAGACCTCGGCAATCTGGTGCCGGATACTGGCATCGCTGCCGAGTCAACAAAATGTCGGCGACGTGTTCCTGTGTACGAAACTCCCGCGGTAGTCGCAAAAGATACTTGAGTTGTTGAGTATCAGATACTTGCGTATACAAATGCCACAACAAAGAAAATTGTTTAGAATTGTGTCGTATTCCCACCCTGGCATTGTGGTTTCAATTTTTCTGCTAGTGCAGCAGGTCCTCCAACGTCATAATGATGGTAGTAAGGGTTTTATAAATATTGTCAGGATATTCTAACATGAGAATGTTGGTATTTCTTTAAAATAAAATAATCGTTGTAATAATTTATTGTGAAAACTAGTATATTTTCGATTTCCAATGTCATTTCTGTTTGAGATAACTATCTACTAGTTGATATATATATTTATTTCGACCATCTTGATTTAAACTTCTTTTATTGCAGGAAAATGAAAACTTATCCTTCAAACTCCAAAGGAACACGTCCATTATTGAGAAACTAAAGAAAAAAATCACCGACATGGGGTGTAAATCCCCTCTGCCATCGAGGAAACAAATTCTCGGAAAGGAGAACATCACCAGCCCGATGGGAAAGTCTCCCAAGTTAATGGAAAGCCCTAAACTGGCTGAGAGGCCCCTAACTCCCCTGAGGGACCTCAACCGTTAATGCAGTCATTATCTGAATATTTATATACTATGTTAATCAAAAACACAGTCATTGTTATCCAAAAGTACAATTATCGCTATCCAATAGTTCAATTATTCTTATCCAAAAGTACAATTATTGTTATCCAAAAGTACAATTATTGTTATCCAAAAGTACAATTATTGCTATCCAAAAGTTAAATTATCGTTATCCAAAAGTTAAATTATCATTATCCAAAAGTTAAATTATCTTTATCCAAAAGTTAAATTATCATTATCCAAAAGTTCAATTATCGTTATCTAAAAGTACAATTATTGTTATCTATAAGTTGAATTATCGTTGTCCAAAAGTTCAATTATCGTTGTCCAAAAGTTCAATTATCGTTGTCCAAAAGTTCAATTATCGTTGTCCAAAAGTTCAATTATCGTTATCCAAAAGTAAAATTATTGTTATCCAAAAGTTAAATTATCAATAGCCAAAAGTTCAATTATTGTTGTCCGAAGGTACATTCGTTGTTTTCCAAAAGTACCATAATTATTATCCAAAAGCATAATAAGGAATTCCAGTTATTTAAAAATATATAAATATCTTTTACAATATTTACTACCCAACTTAATGCCGCCAGTATGTAAGCATAATAGTTTTTTTTTTCTGAGGTATGCTTTCGTATTTAGACTGAATATTTTTTAAAGTCATAATATTTTTCAGTGGATTTTCCCATTATTGGTATCCAAAAGTACATCATTGCGATTAAAAGTACAATTTCATTTGAAAGTGAAATGATCGCTATATAAAAGTACCTTTTTTTTTGATTGACTGAATATTATTTGGTTACCTCCGGGCACCTGGAAATTGGAAAAAAAATATTACATAGACAAGAGTATTTTAGATAAATTTTTAATATTATCAAATGTATACAATTATGTATTTTTAAATTAATTTATATAACCCTAACAGCACACTGGCCTTTCAATGCAACATAAAGCACATTTTTGACGAATTGTATGTGTTTTAGTGAAATTTCATAGATCACATATACGTGATATTCACATAGCTTCCGATGGATCACATGTGACAGCCGCATAGATAAGGTTAACTACTAATAGTTATTACTGTATTTATATTTTTCTTGCCTTAAATCACAAAACCAATGATTTGCAATAAGTTTTTATTTCAGTAATTTTACGTGATGAGGTGTACAAAACACAACCCGTAATGTAATAACATGAAGGGTTTAATTTTTTTTAGATTCGTTTTTAGTATTTATTTTAATTACTTTGTATTCAATATTTAATTATTTGTAATATTGTTAATTTATTTGATTGGATGAAGGTGTTACGAAATTAGTTATAGTTATGTATTTATTAATTTTTTGTGAATGTTGATCATTATTGAATTTGACTAAATATTTAGAAAGCTTTGTGGGCTACTATTTTTTTTGTCGTTAATGTTAATTTATTTAATTATTGTACTTAAAATGACAGGTAAAAAAGAAAACGTTGATGGTTTTTGAAGCCATTCTATAGATGCACTATTATTTGTAATTAAGAAAGAAAAGGATAAATAATGCTCGGAATTGGACAAAATTCAATTATAAATAAATAACATGTCAACCCAGAGTATTTCCAAGTAACTATCGATAGAGACCTGCAATTGTCGGTAATATTTTTGGGCAAAGGAAGTGTTATTTTTCTTTTATAGATTAATATCAAGTACATAAGTTCAGAAGTCAAACACGTACCGAGCATTAAAAATATGTATGTATATAATACAAGAAAAAATTGCACAAACTTTAGATAAACTTAAAATTATCAATAATTTCTTCAAAAGATTGGTATTCACTTTGTGGCGTCATTATTAATAAATGAATTAAAAATTACTTTGTAATCACCACTTTATTAATATATACATATCGACATGTTTCGAAAGCGAAGCTTTCCTCATCAGGAATATATAGAATACTAAAAAATATGTTATATTATATCTCTTGACATTATTATTTTTTAGTATTCTGTATGTTCCCGATGAGGAAAGCTTCGCTTTCCAAACATGTATATCCCAATTAGTATTCTAATTATACGTATATAGAATTTTTTATAATTCCATAATTTTTAAAATATTTAATGTAATTTTTAATTCATTTATTAAAATTAACAAGCTTAAAAATAGCCATTGTGACAAAGTTTTTTAACATAAGATTCTTTATTTTTCGACGAATGCCTTGCTTGCTAAATACGCTGTCCCTATTGTTTTGCCACCCCATTTGTTTTTCTCATGGAGATTACGAATACCGAGTGTCTCTTTTATCATACTCAAAGCAAGATTATTCTTAACATTTATTATTTTAAACATCTGACTCCAGGATTCATAAAAAAAATAGTAGTAAAAATCGCAAAACTTGTACACATTGCAATCGCATGAAAAGCAGGTTTCTAAATAATAAATCTACAGTATCTAAACCTGGAAAACTATTATCTAGAAGGTAATCAATGTTTAATATTTCCATTTTTGAAATTGATAATTCATGGTGGAATTCCATTATAATATAATGAAACACATAAAATTTATTTCCACTTTTATTTTAAATAAAAGTGGAAATAAGTTTTATGTGTGTTTTATTATATTATTAATCGATGTTTATTTTCTTGGTTATATGTTGGGTAGTGTGTTTTATTAAACGAAATAATATAACTGACAATTTTATTTTCCTGATTCCCTCTATCTTTACTTATATTATCTTTCTATATTTAAAAAAAAAATGATTGAACTGAAGCTGTAACCCTAAAATTAATTGTACCTAAAGACTTTTGCAAGCGTGGTGTAACCTGTTTTTAAAAAGATAGTTCTCGCTTTGCTTTCCCGATTCAATCTCTATACGGCTTTCCATGGTCGAGGGATAAGGCTCTCAACTATGAAACCGAAGGTCGCCGGATCAAATCCCGGTGTGCGCAACTAAATTTTATTTCATTAATTTGTGCTGTTCCACAATTCATTTAAAAATAATATGTAGTATATTTGCGCACGTTCCAGAGTGGAAGATACTAGTATTGCCCTGGTGAAAGACCACCATTCAGAATTGAAACGTTGCTTGAAATGGCTTTTAGCCGTGTTTGGTGACCAGATCTGAATAGCCAGGTATTTTCCCACCTTCCTCTTCCTCTTCTTCCCCTCCCCAGTACCTTCAGCCACACAAAATTCCCCAATTGGGGATGCCATAATTTCACTGGCTCCAGGCGGTTGGGACTCTTGTGCAGTATTAATATTAAAAAAAAATACATCCGCAAGGAAGTATTCTGCCCATGATATACTCGTATAATAAGATTACTTTTTTACAGAAAAAACATTGGGACATATTTATTACATTACATATTACAATTAAAAAAAAAGAAGTAAGTATGATGATGTGTCGGATATTTTTTATGATAAACATATGAAAGGAAAGCGCATCATATAAAACAGTGCCAAATACAAAACAAAAATATGAATTTGTCTCCGATTATTTGTTCAATAATCCACAAACGCATTAATAAATTTAATTATCTTTTTTCTTTTCAAAGTAAGCCAAACCCTTTAACCTCCTATTTCAACCCTATTGTTGTATGACATTTATGTAAAAGCTCTATGAGTGTTTAATAAAATATAATAAATTTAAAAAAAAAACATGTCGTGGATGATAATATGATATAAGCCCTTTGCGAACTGGAAAGGGTACTAGGTCTAGCCTCCTAACAAAAAGTTTTTTTTTTTTTTTTACATGAATACCGCACAAGAGTCTCAACTGCTCCCAACCGTCTGGAGCCAGTGAGACTATGGCATCCCCAATTGGGAAATGTTGTGAGGCTGAAGGCAAGGGATCAGGAAGGAAGGGGAGAAGGAGGTGGAAATACCTGGCTATTCAGATCTGGTCACCAAACACGGCTAAAAGCCATTTCAAGCAACGTTTCAATTCTGAATGGTGGTCTTTCACAGGGCGATACTGAGAGTATCTTCCACTCTGGAACGTGCGCAAATATATTATACATTATTTTTCAATTAATTAATTGTGAAACAGCACAAATTAATTAAATAAAATTTTGTTGCGCACGCCGGGATTTGAACCCGCGACCTTCCGATTCGTAGTCGAGAGCCTTACCCCTCGACCATGGAGGCCGTCAAAAAGTGCTAACTACTGGCCATAGATGGCACTTGCTTTAACATTAACCGTCACAATAACACATTTTTCTGAACATTACCATGCTCATGCAGTGTGTGAATAATTATCGACTGTGGTTTTTATTTTGTAAATAATTGTGCAGTGATAAAACAACTAATGTGTTCAATAAAAACTATAATCTACTTACTATATAAATTTGGAGTCTTATATGTTTCATTTTTACGCATTATCTCAGCGCTGGAATGGGTTGCGGAGTTGAATTAAAGACAGTAAAATGTAGTGTTTTAACGGTAACAATGTGATATATTTCAACATGACCTCCGAGGTCAATGGAGGCAGCAAAATGTTAAATTTATGTAAAAAAACTAAATGTACTGAGAAAAAATAGAACCATTTTGCTAGGCCGAGTTCAAATTTCGAGCTCCACTCTACAGTTGTGAGAAGTTCGAAGATTGGACCTGATGTTTTGTTTTACAGCCCAAGTAAAAAATGAATACTTAGAGCAAATTTTTGTATTTGGGAAGTATGTTTATGAGAGATGTAAAGGCTGATTAAGATATTGAATGAATAATAATAATAGTGCTTTATTCCAGAAGCTATGCAGGGGTAATGCAACGCAATACAGTCCAAAGATGGGGTTGGGCAGGGGTAGGGTAGCTGTAGCTGTAGGGGTAGGGTAGGGGTAGTGGTGGTGGTAGGGGTAGTGGTGGTGGTAGGGGTAGGTGTAGGGGATACCAAATTTTTAAAAACTTTTCTAATGTCTTATTATTTTTATTATTATATCTCTACGTAATAAATTTTTGAAGTAAAAAATAAAGTAATTTTTAATTCTTAAAGAGGAGCACCCAAATAAGGCGCTAAACGTCACTGCAGGTTGCTAACGTAAGAAATACAACAAATAATTTATCTGTAAATTAAACATCGATAATTAAGAACATGTCTAAGGTATCCGATGAAGAAAATCCACAAAATTAAATATTTGAGATTTAGGCAGATTATTTGACAATCATTTATAGTACAAAACTGACAAATGGAGTGGGATCAGTGGCATGTCGGTGGAATCGGTGGCTGGAGATATGATCGATGCAATCTCAATCCCAAGACTTGTATATCTAGTATATATAAAGAAGGGTGTCCCATTATTTGTTTGTTTCGTATACAAATCTACAGTTTTTTGAGAGTTGGGTGAAATTTTGCGCACTTGACCATCAAAATAAAAGGGAAACTGTTAAGACGAGATTTCGAAAATCACTCCCATCCCACTTTCCCACCCCAAGCAGAATTTTAGTACTTCCTGATGAAAATTTAAACACCTGACATTCGAAATAAGAGGAAAATTACTGGATTGGGGGTTGGGTTAACATACCACAACCTTAAAATTATTCATAACCCTGGGGTGAATGGTATATCTAGGACCTTGGGGAACGCCTGGTACTTTATATGTATGATTTTATCAGCATAATAGTATACATATAGACTAAGTAATGAGCGACACTTCGCTCATTATTACATAAATATGTATTAAACAGTGGTGTACACAAAATATTTCTTATTAATTTTATCAATAATGACTCCACAAAGTAATTATACATTTATTGAAGAAAAAATAAATAATAATTCATCGAGGCGTAATGGCACTGACATCCTGACATGGTACCATCACAACACGGTATCGAGATATTACTACTGATGTTTGTAAATAGTAACATTTTGTACATAATTTATTCTAAAATGTAAATATATTATTTGTAAGCCTCTGTCACTAGTTTTAGGTCACTAGCTACAGGTCTAAGTTTAGATGTAAGTCACTAATAATAAGTCTGGATTAGGTATTTTCTAGTTATAAATCTTAGCTGTAAGCCATTCGTAATAAATCTAATATGTAAATTATTAGACATAAGTCTAAGTGATAAGGTGTAGGTTAGATAAATTATGTTGTAAAGCGCCTTTGAGGTGATTTTCTCACGAAAACGGCGCTACAGAAATAATCCACTTATTATTATTATGTCTTCAAAGGTGACTCCAAAAATGGACAGGACTACAGCAGTTGGTCATTAAGGGTGATTTTTTAAAAACTGAACGATACATGGATTTCAGGGATTCTTTCCATTTTCTGCATGTTTACGATTTTAAGGAGTATGTTTCGATTATCTACAGTATTTTCACAAATTACAGCTGTCGGTTGATATATTTATTTATTTGTGCTTTTACACTTAAATTTTTTTTAAGGCAAGTTATTAGACCTTCCACACGAGCGGGCGGCCCAATACTAAAAAAGCCATGGCGTCAAGAGGTTCAACCATCCGGTCGTCCTTTCCTAAAGGCAAGCTTACTAACTTTAGTGAAGGACGACTGGATGGTCGAACCTTTCGATGTCATGGCTTTTGTAGTATTGGGCCGCCCGCTCGTGTGGAAGTCATTAGAGTTCTTTTTGTCTACTTAAAAAAAAAACGTTTAATATTAAGAGTAGCGAAAAAGAACTTTTATCGTTTGTTATTAAGGATGCTTTTGGAATGACAAATAAAATAACATTCTGCTGCGTGTTCTAGTAAGATTCTTGTATAATTCGAGAGCTCCTAGCGTTCTAGCTTCTCTATGGTCGTGTCAACAAACGTCAAAAGAACACGTCGAGTCGTCAGTTGATTCTTCGTTAATTAAACGAATTTAAGGAGTGGCAACAAGTGTCAGGTGCGTAAATGATTTATTAATTAATTTAACTGACGTAAAGAGGTATGTTTCGATATAAATATATTTTACTTTAATACATTGCAGGAATCCCACAGACATGTCTCAGTTCACCTCTCCAATGCCTAGTCGCGAGTTTTTGTGGGACGTTTTTCAAAGGTATGTTTTTGTGTACTTTTTATTTATTGCTGACTTTATAGAAAGTTAAGTTTGTGACTATTTTAACCAAATAAATATTTTCTTATTTTTTAAAAGTGTTGTCCGCAGCCACTAAACAATGGTGATAAGTCTATGATTCATGATCATATCTTGTGAATCAACAATAAACATGCTATGTAATATTTCATAATAATAATGAGTTTATCATCAGGAATTATTATGGTATCTTTCAATTTAATATTGTGTTTTAATATTACTATTTTCAGAAACTTATAATTTAACAATTTATTTTCATGGAAAGAATTAACTGTAGTAACGAAATAGAATGGACACAAACACAGCACCTAATTGTATTTGTAGTTTTATTTTAAATTGTTAGTGTCTTTTGGCAATGTTCTATTTTTAAATTTTTAGGGTGGATAAGGATCGCAGTGGATTTATATCTGCCGATGAACTACAAACAGCGCTGTCCAATGGAACATGGAATCCATTTAACCCGGAAACAGTTAGACTTATGATTGGTATGTGGAAACTTTCAAAGTTTTTTTTTTAATACAGGAAATTTTAAATAAATTCGGGATTCTTAAAGCTTGTAAACTGAGCTCTGGCATCATAATTATTTCTTTTACATTTGGAATTTCTAGGTTACCTTACTATTTTCATATTGTAACACCGTTTCCATGATGGGCTTTGGAGCTATAATATATCCATTTAACCATAAAAAAATACGATAAGACGCATATTTGTACCATATTTTTCAATATGAAAAGGGTGCTGAAAACATGGCAATAAGGAACTCAAATACAATTTAAAAAAATGATCAATAATGACGTTCAAACTTAAATACCAGTATATTTATTTTTTTTTTCTAAAGTTAGTTTTCATAGTTAAAATAATTTTCAATTGTCGCCAAAACGCTCCAAATCTATGGCCGGTCTGTTTTGGGGTTAGAATGTCAAATGTCAAAACAAGGATGCACTTTACCGTACATAATTTTATATTATATTCATAGAAAACCATAACTAAACGTAAGTAATAACATTATGTACATTCCCAAGCTTTAACTCGAATAATAGTAATAGTATTGAGTATTAGCATTATCAAAATATCCATATTGACAATTGGTTTGCTCATGAAAACTCTAATTTCTGTTATTCATAATAGTTTTTTTATGTTGAACAACAATCATAGAGCTTAAAGTCACAAAAATTAAGTTTAAATTTCACAGAAGTAAAAAAAAAGCATTTAAAATACAAAACAAAATCGAAAAATAAAAAATCTCCATACAAATCTAAAAACAGAATACACTAGTGACATCAGATGTTCCAAATACAATGGTACCAATATAACAAGGTGTTTTGATGAGATGATTATTTATTCAGTTTTAAATAACGATTTATAAATTCTATGCATAAATTCTACATAATAAAAGTTAAATATTCAGAATCGACGTTTACTGATCTATATGAATAAATATTGTTAAGGCCATCCACCGGCAAAAATTTTAACGAAATCACGCGCTCCTTATGCAGGTGGCGACAAGGTTGAAAATCCCGCTGTACATCGGCAGCATGTTTCGATTTCGGTAAAAAAAAAATCACCAAAATGCGTGTTTTATTATATTATGTAAAGCTCAGACATAATTACTAAAATGTTTTACGGTCATATTCAAAAAAACTTAATTTACGACAATGAACAATACGAAAATATGGGAAAAGGGGTTCATAAGTAGGAGATTTTGAGCTGTAAACATTTTTTTAATGTCTCATACTTTATTTTTTTCCAAGCTTATAAAAAGACATACCAAAAAAATGCACGGTTAAATGAAAGGCCAAGGTGTGATCTACTTGCAGTATTTAATTCAATTATCTATGATATTTCTAGGCCAACAAATTCTCAAACCGAAAACACACGATTTTGCATTACTTCCCATTGCATCGCCTTAAATGGACTGTTCGGACTCAGTAGAAAAACACATAATTAAAAAAAATAGAAAAATCGCTTTAAGATCATAATTATTTTTTTTTTTTAAATTTAGAAAAAGATTTTTTTTTAAATTTAGAAAAAGATTTTTTTTAAATTATGAGTTTTTCAACTGAGTCCCAACTGGAAAAAATTACCAATTTTTTTTGCCGCACATTTGTGAGTACCGCTTAAGAGTCCCAACTACTGCCAACTGTCTGGGATCCAGTGGGACTATGGCAGTGTTTCTCAACGTGGGGCGCACGCCCCACTGCGGGACAATTTGAATGTTTTGGGGAGCAATGTGCAAATCATTAATTATTAATATTTGTTATATTTTTGTGTTAAAAAATAACACTTAAAAAAAAAATATGTCTGCTGATTTTCCCGCCGGTGCTAAAAGCATTGTTTTTTTTGGGGGCATGGAGATTTTTGAAGCATTGGATGTGGGGTATGGCACAAATAAGGTTGAGCAACACTGGACTATGGTATCCCAATTGCAGTATGTTGTGAGGCTGAAGGTGGGGAGGGGAAGAAAATGAGAAGAGGAGAGTCTCCATCATTGTTCGAGTAACATATTCCACTTATAATGATGTTAGCAGGAGGAATTAAAATATTATCAGCTTATTCGTAACCCAGGAATGTCTGTCTTTAATAAAAGAGAAATAGGTAATCCTTATGTTAATTTTGATTTTTCAGGAATGTTCGATAAACAAGGCCGTGGTTCAGTCAATTTTGAAGATTTTGGCGCTCTCTGGAAATATGTTACGGATTGGCAAGGATGCTTTCGCTCTTTCGACAGAGACAATTCAGGGAACATAGATAAAGAAGAACTTAAAAATGCCCTGATCGCCTTTGGGTACAGATTGTCCGATAACATAGTTTCCATTCTTGTAAGGAAATTCGATAGGTACGGAAGAGGTACCATACTGTTTGATGATTTTATTCAGTGCTGCATCATTCTGTATGTAAGTATAATAGTTTTATATATTGTTTTGCTTGTTTATTGTGAGCATCGTACAATAGTCTCGACTGCTCCCAATAGTCCGGAGCCAGTGGGACTGTCTTATTCTCAATTGAGGTATGTTGCGAGGCTGAAGGGAGTGGGGAGGGGAAGGAGATGTGGTAGAAGATGATTGGGAAGTACCTGGCTATTCAGATTTGGTCACTAAATACGCCTATAGCCTTTTCCCTATTGTGATTATTAACAAGTTTTTTTTTTATGAATAGTTTTTCACAGTGCCCAATATAGACAGGGGAATCAAACTGTGCACCTTCATAAAAGTTGTTGCATGATTCCTGATTGCATCCTAATCATTTAAGCATCCTTTTCTTAATATTGTATGTCCATTACGCTTACTTATTATTGTTATATCCGAGGTTCTCATTTGTAATTTTGTCATACATGCTCTTACATCACACATGCATCTCATTTCTACTGCTTTCAGTCTATTTTTGTCCCTTTCTTTGCCAATTTCATGCCTCACTGCCATACACTTTTCGGATTCTTCTGCTGGTTTCTTGGTTATGTCATAACAACAATGTAAATAAAGTCACTACTTCAAATGCATATTCATTAACTAGTGGTGATATTGAAGTTGATGTTTATCAAAACGCAAGCATACGTATATTTCGTCTCGACTTCATCTCTAAGAGATCTGAGATTTCATTGCCGGCCGCCTGGACGTTTATTATTAATGTCTGTTCTGAGAATCATCTCTTTTGCCGCTTTCCAAATTGTATAAATGCTTCCGACAGATTCAAATCTGGCCACTAAATCTACGTTGACTGCATATCATGTAGTTGCATGGATTTGTTGTAGATGGATTCCGTGGTTCTTACTTTGAAGTCTCCAATTACCTTTTCAACAACTACATTGGGCAGATAGGCGAGGGCATCGTATTGTCTGAGCGCACCTTGCGTGCGTAGTCACTTTGAGAGATTGGATTGTATATTAATACGACATTTGCTTATTTAGCTTCAGTCTTTACTCTTGATTTTTTGTTAATTAGTCAGAGGGCATAATCCATATATCTAGGTTTTCCATTTACTTATTGTAATATCAGGGTATAATAATAGCCCTTTACATAAGGTTTTACTGTGATATTGGGAATGCGGAATAATAGTCAACAGACTGTAATTAACATGATGAAGAGAAACCAGATAACACTCCATACTCTATATAGCTACAGTTGTCTCGCTTTTATGCCGTCTCTCTCATATAAGACTTCAGTTGCACGTTTATTGCACTTATTAAAGAGTTGGCTATGTTCATCTTTACAAATTCATGTTAACTCCTGGCTTAAATTATTAATTACAAAAAAATATAACAACTAGCCCCGATTATACATCGGATTACATACATTTCACTATTGAGGTGGATTTTTCATGAAAAATGACACTATACAAATTATCCTATTATTATTTGCATAATATGCATAATGCTGGCCATTTATTTGTTGGTTAGTTGCATATTTGAGTCTTTTTTTGTCAATATAAACATAGTTCAGTTATGTTTTATTCTGCGCGCACCACGTCCGTCGGGATCGTCTGCCGAATTCATACAACTAGTTAACCACCGGAGCGATCTCGGGCGAACTCGCCGAATTCGAGCCAATGTTGGCCCAATACGTACGAACTACCCCTCTACAAAATCACCCAAATGTTCGAGTTGGGAGGTTGGGCGATCGTGCAGTCGTGGCATGAAAATAGATGCAGTTTGGAAACCAGTGGAAGCAATTTTGAACATTTTACCTAAAATTCCAGTACATATTTCAAATAGAATTTTAAAGATTACAGTTTGAGGATTATTGCCTTTTGAAACCTTATACATTTTACTAATTACCCATATAGAATTAACAAATAAATCATTTGTAGTATTTCTTGAGTTAACTACTTGCAAAATGCATATTTTTGGGTGCTGACCGTTCTTGAAACAATTTGCTTGGTTTGGGTTGTTTTTGATTGCGTTTTGTTTTTATTTTTCAGACACTAACATCATCTTTCAGACAGTACGATACGGACCAGGATGGCGTTATAACTATTCATTATGAACAATTTCTGGCAATGGTTTTCAGTCTTAAGATTTAATTCAACAGAAAAACAAAACTTATTAAAACATTAAATTACCTTTGAAAAATAGTAAATAAAGACCTCTGCCTTTGTTGATTCATCAATAATGATCATAAAATTGTTATATGATACTAATTATACTATAATATGTACTAAACGTTTCATATTCTTCCATTGCTGGTAAAGTAAAATGCATAATATTAAATTTTATATAACTTTGAATGATCTTGTCTGCACTCCGAATTTTTACATGTTCCCACCAATATTTTTAAATGATATTTTAGTTCAGATTATATAAAAAAAAAAAAACATTTTCTTTCTCTTATCATGCTGTATGTAAAGTTATCCACATTGGCTTCACGTTACAAGTATTTTTTTTTTCTATTTGAATCTTGCCTGAATCTTTAATAATTGAGTAATTATATTTGTAGCTGTTTATTTTCTGTTTTAATGGAGTCAAATTCATAAACCACAGTAACTAAGTTATAAGGAGTGCTTTGTATTGATCAAATATATTTGCACTCACGGTCTAAGGAAAATGATCTGCTATTGTGCACGCTTCCGTCAATATCGGAGATGCATCTTTCTAATGATACGATCATTCCTTTTGACCAACATAGTGGTTAACAGCTACATAATGTCGTTAGCATAGTATAAGAATTAAATGGTGTTAATATAAAATTTTCAAAAAGTATTGAAAAAAATTGAACTGTTATAAAATTATATATATTTTTAAAAAATTCTTGTTGTCGCACAGTTCAAATTTATCACGATTTGGACATTGAATAATTTAAGAAGTTGAGCGCACCATTCTTTCGAAGCCATGATTTTGCTCTGAAATACCAAAAATATTCTGAAAATGTAACTCAATTTTCTGCTATTGATTTTCTTTTATGACTCTATAATCTGTTTGAGATATGAAGTCAATAACTTAAGCAGGTTCTTATGGGCCTTCCACACAAGTGGATGCCCGATAATGACTAAAGCCACCGCGTCGAAAGGTTCAACCATCCGATCGTTCTCTCCTAATGTTGGTACTTTAAGAAAGGACGACCGGATGATCGAACCTTTCGATGCGGCGACTTTATCAGGAAAACCAGTCGTGTGGAAGGCCCATTAGTACCTAGGTATTAAACTGTCGTAAATATCTCAACTAATTCTTCGTTTTAACGCCTCAATGATAATAAAATTATCAATATTTTCTTTACAATTAGATAACGAATTATATCCATGTGCTTTCGGTGTTTCATGAATATTATTTTTTTTCTTAATTTATTCCTTCCACCCATTAATAAAACTGTATAAATTTTATCATTATTGAATGTGATACGATAATTTATGTTTATTCTTGGTTCTTTAACCCGATCGTTGCCGCCGAGTTAAACTCTAATAAGAATTGTGGAGGACAGCAAAGCAGGTTTTTGTACTTGGTAAAATGTAACACATTGAGTTTTACTTTAGCCAGTCCCATGTGAATCATATTATATGCGGTGTTTATGACCCTGTTCCAATTTGCAGTTTTGGCAAAAAAAATCGATGAGATTTGGACGTATCATCGGCCTGATGAAACTTAAAACAAATCTCAGTTGACCTAAATTCGTCTTATGTGCATAATATCCATCGCACACTCTAAATGTTTAGTTAGTGCTGGTAGAGGAGTTCTGTTCTGACTTAGCCTTTTATCGGTGAATCGCCCTTCTGGTTGGTATCACCACTCTTTCGCTCTTCTTTATAATATTCTTTACCATCTGTGCCCAGGTTTTTTCCGTGCGTATGTAATTTTTGAGTTCAAGTCTTGTGATCTTTCTTTGTTTTTAAATTCTCATCTTTTCCTAGAAATGCTCCAGTTGAAATTTGGCATATACTTTTCGTAGTGACAATTCATCGACGACACGGGCAACTCGTTCTCTTATCGATCGATTTTAATTTGTTTTTCAAAAAATGTGTACTTTTATGTAGTATTGCTTATCTTGAATGTTTGCTATTATAGCCGTGAAACTCTTTAGATGATAATAATCCGTTACGGCGGTCGATTTTCGTAATGCCCATCATGAGAAGTCGCCAGCCAGGGTCGGTGCCTATGATGTGCGTATAGTAATTGCTATTTAATTTATCTTTAATGATCTTGTCGAACCGCAAATTCCTTTTTATTTTTACTAGATTTGTCTCTCCCGGGTTAGGAAAATTTAACAAAAGCCACCACACTGTCTGTAGTAAATGACTAATGAAAGTTGAGGCTTTTCGTTTTGAACTCATCGTAATTGAAGAAATCCTTCCAAATGATTTTTCTGTTCTCGACAAATTTTTTTATAGTTTTTATCATCGCCACTGTTCTCGGTGGACGCCAACAACTGGAATAGTGCGTAAAAAATAGTACCTTACGTGTTTATTACTCACTTTGAAAACGTGAAACAATTTTATGTCATTGCTGTCGTTGAAGTGTTGCAATCTGCGCAGAAATCGCACAAATCTGAGCTATTTGTTTTGCAAGTTATGAATTTTAAATCTAATAGTCTGCTGGCTAGATAACAGCATTTCATCAGCATATTGTTTGGTACTCCTGTTGAAAAGAATGTCCAGCTAGTGTAGGACGCAATATCCGGATGAACGAATGATTGTGCATGTGCATCACAACGTTATTCATAAACACCGTTTTGTACAGGTGACTGGCTGATACTAACAAAATTAATCAGAAACTTCCGTCATATCTTTTCAAATGACAGCCGTTCTGAATATTCCCGTAGTCAGAATCCATCACATATTCGGACTTGAATTTTTTCATTAGATGATAGAAAAAATCTGGAAACTTCAGTTTAGACTCAGAATTTCAATGACTGCCGTCTAGGTCTTTGTCACATTTATAATGTTTGCACAACGTCTCTACAATCCAATTCGACTATGTCTCGAATTATTTTTGTAGAGTTATTCGTTTTTACAAAATGATTTAGTCCACATTTTATAGTGAATATTCATCGGTCACATCATCAGAAACTTTTCTTTTCAACATTATTGGTAGGTACAAATTCTGAACGGAAAGAATCGCGGAATCGTCTGTTTTATTCTAATTTTGAAAAAATTATCTATGTCAATAGGTAGGTATCCTTATGAACCAATATTTTAAGCCATTACCTACCTACAGTATTTACCTTATACATTTTTTAATTTGATTAGAGCAATATAAATACATTTATGGTGGTAGCAGTGGCGTGTATTGCTCTATGACCAAAGGTAGACTGTATAGTTTTTGTAAATATTTAAAAATAGCCATTTTATTATCATTGTCCGCTGATTGTTGAAAAAATACATTTTGATCAGAAAATTGTCACCTTTTTTTTTCTTATGGTTCGTTTTTCCTAGAGTAGACACAGCTTTTCACCGTTTATGGACTAGCGCCACACCACTGATAGGTAGGCATTGCGAATGACATCACAGGTGCTGTGGCCGGATGCCGCATCTTGGTTCTTTAAATAATTTCACACAAGATAAAAAATATCCATGTTAATAAGAAAATAATATATTTTTTGTGTTATATCATTTGTAATGGATATTATTTGATGAATGTAAAAATAACTCCTAATACAAGAAAAAATATTATATAGCAAAAAAGTATTGTCGAGTGTAAAATGTTTGATTCTTATTGCATGGAAAAAATGCCTATATTATACAAGTGGGTTTTTCTTTTTTCGTTTTATGATTGTCATTGGATTGAAACTCACACAAAATGGTAATGGCTGAGGTGAATAGAACTGCTATGCTTGATAAAAAGGAAATTTAAAAGATCTGTAAAAATATTAATAAACATTTTCATGTATTGCTCATTAATAATTTGATCTAAAGAAAATATTTTGTTGCTAAAAAAAATATGGTAGAAAATAATTATGTCTTTAATAATATATTTTAAATTCAATTTCTCTCTTGTTGCCAATATTCATAAATAATTTCTTACAAATTTTTTATATCCTTCATGTTATGTAAATTAATTATAAATAGAAAAGAGGCCAAGTGAAATTCAATATCCTTCAACTGGTTTCCAAAAAATTCAATTCCCGTACTGCTCGTCGGCAGTCAATGTTATACATATTAAAACTCTTGGGCCTATTTAAAAATATCAAGTGTGAAAAATAAATGTGATTTTTGTACAATATGCAGTAGATGCCTAATTAACAATAAATTGTTTTCTTAAACAGTTTTATTTATGTTGTAAAATGTCAAGGAATTTATGTAAATCGTTAAATTATTTATGTACTGAGGTTCTGAATGTTTTTTCCAGGTGTTGACCCATGCATTTCGTCAATTCGATACTGATTTAGATGGAGTTATCACTATTCATTATGAACAGTTTTTGTGGATGGTTTTTTCCTTGCATATATGATATTACGGTGGCAGAAGCAAATGTGTATCTATTTTTAAATGGATAATATAAATTTTCTATCTACATTTAATCAATAAGCTTTACTACATCCCCTAGGTTTAAGATCTGAATTTTTACTGTTACATTTAGTTTTGTACTTACATGCATACCTACTGTATTGAATTCCTTAAATTAAAACATTCTCCCAACAAAATTAGTGTTTTATTTGTCCTCTTTTCAATGGTTAAAATATTACTTTGTTGGATGACTATCAAATCGACGATCAGTGCCATTTTGATTTTTAATATTTGAACGGTTCCTGTTAAAAGCTGATTCTGGGTGCGTTTTAACTTTTGATCAAATTGTGATGAGCTGTCAAGCGTAGCGATCAGGTTTTTCTGCTTGAATTAACTTTTTCCGGCTTTTCTTGCAAAATGTTTTAATACCTACGACCAGTGGCGTTTTTTTTTAAAAAGCGATTGTGCAGTGAACTCCCATCAAAAATATGAGAAAATAAGACTAACTTGCATTATAATATTATCACATTATAAACAGGGCGCCGTTAAAATTTCACAATTAAAATCCATGTGACTGAATACTACCACCGAAGAGCAACTCGATACACCGAAGAGCAACCCGATATTCCCATAGGCGCTGTGCTGTATGGATTCAGCACATATAGGAGATCCTTCGGCAAATACTTCATACAAAATAACCAAAACATCATTATTTTGTATCTTAGGTTAGTTTTAATATAGTCCTGATGATGTACTTCCTAAACCGGTCGATCATTATATTAAATTAAAGTGGTTTAAAACTAATTTATGTGTTTATATTATAAATATTATTTTACTTTCTATAGTTAGTACTAAATACTTGTATGTTTTTATTTTGTTGTTCCTGCATTTCTCAAACCTTTTGCTTTTAATGGCATTTGTAAATCTAGTAGTAAAACAAACAGATTATAATGCAAACTTTTGTTTTCGTATTTCAAAATTCTATCCTTTTTATATTCCTAAGTTAGGAAAGTTTCGACAAACGCTATATTGTCTCAAGTCGCTAGTTATTTATAGTACCCCTCCCATCAACTTTATTTAAATTATGTGACTGCCGCTGTATTTGACGATTCGCCGAAGGACAACAACAGTAAGTACATTTTGATGAAATATAATATCTTGTCTAGAATTTCTGATTGAGCTCCCAGTTAAAAAGACCAAGAACCCTCACTGCCTACAACACATCCCTGACTGTTTATATTGCTCAATATGCAATATGTTACGAGTTTTATTTTATTTGTTGTATGCATTAATTGTACCTTTGTGTGATTTCGATTAGAGTTGTCTTTCTTCGAGTTGGTAACACTTATACTAATACTAATTTATCATAACTCCAGTTTTCTTCCAATATAAAAAAAGTTTAATAATGTACCTGCGCGCTCCTCATGCTCGTGTGTCCTATTCAAAGTGGATCAATATAAAACAAATTGTAAGCAAAATTCCTGCTTGAATAGACTATGCAATAATTGCAATAATACAGTGGCGGATACATATGGGGGGCGTGGGGGGCGCGCGCCCCTCCCCTTGTGGAAGAATAGGCGCAGAGGATTCGTCATTTAAGGAAGAGAACCACAATTGTAACTTTGTCTTGTATATGTGTATAATAAATTTAAATAGAAGTTTGCATGTGACTTGATTATTTTTTTATTATGATAAAAGTAAAGGTAGCTCAAGATATCTTTAGCCCCCCTTGAATTTTTTCTGTATCCGCCACTGCAATAATATGATATCTAAAGTGAACATCGTCATAAATATATTAATTGTACTTAATTTATTGTTTGTTATAAAACCATTAAAATTTTCATACTATGTACTTGTATGTACTAAAGTGATAATACATAATAATATATTAATACCTGCATCTTCCTAATTAAGATGATTCTGTGTTGATTGCTACAACTGAACACCTAATCCCTATTATAGAAGTACTATCTCCGTTTTAAAGGAAAAGTGATGTCGCCAAATTATGTAAGACCTTACCAATGAAATTATTTATCTGCTCGGGTAAGACTTTCGATATTTGAAAAAATGAGCTTGCTTTAGACACACGGACACGCCCACAGCACACTTCTATCCGTTTATCTTTTCAGTGGCTGCTATATTATTACATATTTATTCATTCAATGTTGATGTTTTGTATCAGATTTCTAATCTCCACTGTCTGATTATATGAGGCAAACAGGCACATTTATTTTAGAAACATGACATGGCTTTACTGCATTCCATAGCAATAAGATGGTAAATCTATAGATCACTTTTGTGGCAAATTAACAAAAATATATTCAAATAGGTAATAAAAAATAATTTCCTTCATTTGAGTTTTGAGATTGCATTTTGGTTTAATTTATTTTTATTTATGACTTATTTTTATAGATATTGTTACTTAGATGGGGTAATAATATATCTTGGAATAATGCAAAAAGGTAGGAAATAAAACTCACTTTAGGTATTACAATAAGTTATTTATTCTTAAAGACGAAATAATTGAGGGGTTAGTCTTAATTTAAAGTTAATTTTAACCAAGTACAATTGTATCATTAAAATTAGATGTTCAAGTGCTTAATTCTACGGGAAATTTTTATTCTTAGAATTAGAGATTCACTTTCTTAATTCTACAGAAAAGTCTTTCATCTTCAAAAGTCGTCAACTGTCCCGTGGCCTGGTCGACCTCTCCAAAGTGCGGAGATGGGACAACCTACCAAGTCAGGGTTCTAAAATCTTCTCTCCCGTGGCCTGGGCGGCCTTTCGGAAGGGCGGAGATGGGACAACCTCCCGAGCCGGGGTTCTGAAATCAACTGTCTTCTCGATGAAAAGCTACCGTTGCAGGTTGTCAGCGCTGTTGTAGGGAATACTTCTACTTATTCCCGTCTGGCGGAGATGTTGCAACGGTTCCCTGGCGCTAGTGTCGACCATTAGCTAAGTCGACCGCTAGGTGCCGCTGGTAGGCTATAATTTAGGTGTGAGAAACGTATTCAACATAGGTTACTTAGAAAATAGCTTAATCTAAATATACAATAATGTTCTTATATCTGTGTGTTAATTAATTCTAATGTTTGTATTAATTTTGAAAGAAATCCTATTGCTTAATATATTTATCAACACAACGAAATACTTGTCCCACGATTTGGCGAGGTCGTTTGGCCCGTTCAAGGGTCGGTTTTATGACCTGTATTGTCTGGCATCAGCTGCTCAAGTCCTTTTGGTTTATTACTGCCCTTGAATTGAGTTGTACTTTGTCAACATATGCCGACGTTCTAAAATAATAGCTTAATCTCTGAGCTTTATGATTTCCGGTCCGCCAATAATGTAACCTGCTAGCCTATTGTACAATTTATTAAAAGACTATCTATCCGGAGGAATTATTAGAAATTGAGATGCAAATGTTTTAAAGTAGGTAGGTCTGTGAATTCGGCCATGTGTATTGTACCAATGGGTATATCGATATAAGTTAAAATATTTTTGAGTAAGATTATTGTGAAATATTTATACTTTAAAGATTTTCGTTTGTTATATATGTTTTTATTTTATATAGTTTTATATAGATATTTGTTATAAGGTTTTGAATGACAAGCACCCATTAGTGAAATTACTAAAAAGTAGTTTATCGGGACTTTTTTTGTTTTTATATTTAGTAAAATTTTTCTTTTTCAATGTAAAATTGATTAAATATCTATATTCCAAGAGGTTATAGTTGATGCTATAACAAAAATGAGATAATAAGGAACTCCAGTTCAATTTTTTTAAATTTTTTTTTTCAATAATGATGTTCATACTTAAATACCAATAAATTTTCTTTTTTTTCTAAAGTTATGGGATTTAAAATGGAGGATAATATTGACAAGTCTTGAACTTGAAGTATGATATCTTTGAAGATGGCGTAAATTGAACTGGTCTCATTAGCTTAGTCGGTAAAGCGGTTGTCCCGGAAGACCATATAATTGGAAAGACAGAGTTCCTGGGTTCGAGTCCCAGATGCGACTGATACTTTTTTTTTCTTCTTTTTTTTTCGTTTTCGTGTTTCATCTAGGATATGTTAATATTATCTTCTTCAATGATTAAATATTACAATGAGGTTTATAAACTTCAATAAGGTATTAAAAATAAGTTTAAAATTATTAATCTATTATTGAAACTGAAGTATTTAAAATTATCATTTCAATTACATCCAACACTAAAAAATAGTCGTGTTCTTTCCATTCAAACTAGAACTATAATATGACGGGAAAAATTTCAGTTAGGTTCTACATCCTCCCTTCCAAAATTACACATTCCTTATTATTTACTCTAATTAATTTTACAACTTTTCCGGCAGTGGCAGTGAAGTCATTTATGCAAAGTACGTCAAACAAATACCGAGACGGATGAAAAATAAAATCATTATTTTTCTATATTCAACCTATACCATGGTAGGAACACATTTCAGATTAATAATATATCAAATTTTGATAATAATGTTTTCATTTATTACTTATTTCATAAGACCTTTGTTAATTTGCTGCTATACGCAACCGCAATACGTACATTGAATTATTGTATTTTTTAATAAATAAATAAACATGGGTTGGCATAAAAATTTTAAATGTGGCTACCTACAGTCTGACATTTAAAAGTAGACAAAAATTAAGGGCGCTGTGATCGTTCAAAGGGTTTTAAATGGCTACACGAATATGGCTCATGGGCACTATGGTTCAAGTGAACAATTTGTATTATTTAATTTAAAAGGATGCCTCAAAGTGATTATACAGTTATTGAAGAAGTATATTTACTTTATCAAACGGTGTTCATAAATGTGAATAGAACGATGAAATAAATTCGTAATTAGTAGTAATTAAAAAAAATATTTATTAAAAAAAATGTTACTAAGAGAAAGTGTAAAGTTAGAAATTGGAGCATACGAGGTGTGTTCAAAAGAAAAGGTGAATTTTGAATTTTCGCGGGCTGTGTACATTCGATTATCGATTTTTTTTGTTATGTTGGTACACATATGTTTATCATATGTTAGCATTATCAGATGTTTCATGCTACCCGCTTCCGCATTCTTGTTTCCAACTCAAAAAAATTCACGATCTAAATTATATTTAAAAAAAAACAACAAAATTTGGCTTGAGTCGTTTTTCTTCTGGACGTTTTGTTTAACTGTCAAATTCAAACGTGAAGCTTAACCTCAAATCTGAATGTACATTGCTATAATTATTTTAAAATCAGCATAAATATACAAAAATGTTGTTTAAATAAGTACGAAATTGATAAAATTTGTCAACAGACCATAAAAATTCCCAGTCATTTCAGCCGTAAGTTTGTAAATGTCTTCAAAGTTAGCAGTTTTCTAGCTTGAAATTCAGCTAAACAGCGCCGGAATATACAGTAAATAACTTCTTTCGTTCCACTGTTTATTGGTCTATTATTTTGAGATGATTTGTAACTATTAATAAATAACTAAAGTAAACAATGATGGGGTATGATAGTCTTTGAAAAACAACAATGCAATGTCAAAGACCTTGGGGCTGCCATAGAAATGACATGCTTAGTTCAGAATCTATTATTTGTCTACAATATTTTGCCAGGCTGTACCTAGCCATACTTCAATCAGCCCATAAATATACCATTCACAACCAGCCAGTCATTAGCCATATTATCTGATAGTGGCTTCCACACGAGCGGGAGGCCCAATACTAAAAAAGCTATAGCGTCGAAAGGTTCGACCATCCGGTCGTCCTTTCCCAAAGTCAATCCTACCAACTTTAAAAGAACAACCGGATGGTCGAACCTTTCGACGCTATAGCTTTTTTAGTATTGGGCCACCCGCTCATCTGGAATCTATTTAGTGACTAGCGACACAGAGCGGTATATCTATGGACACTAGCGACAGTTATCTTTTGACTTTGACATTTCGTCCTTTACTTTACGTCAGACGTCGGTGCTATGCTTATACGTATATATATTATACATAAACATTAATTCCGAAATACGGCCGGGCTTTGACAGTGTTTATGTAAATATTTGATTAGGTAAAGAAATCACGGTTACATATCACCTATTTTTTCTCGGCGCACAAATTTTTATGCTATTAATTTATTTTACCAAATATTTAGTTCTAGATCATTCAGTACTTTTATGTATTAACAATTAACATCTAACCATCTAAAAACAATACTAAAATCCTTATCTCATCTCTCGTATCTATTAATTACAGATAATTAGACTATCATAATGTCTGTCAGCGGTCTTGGGAAATTTCTTCGTCAGTTTTCTATGAAAACGGTTAGAATTGGCAATCATAATTCATTAGTTAATTGCAGAGGCAATGAACAATAGTGTAATACTTCTTTATTGAATTTTAGATAATGTCTTGTAGAGCAGCATCCAATTTGGCAGCCGGTTCTAAGGAGGAGGTGAAACAGTTTTTGGATTCTGTGGATACCATATTAACAGACTGTGATGGTATGTTGAACCATTTTTTATTCGTGTTATTATTGTTAGTTTTCTGTGTTTTTTCTCTTTATATTTTGGACTTAGTTGAGAATCGATTCCCAGAGCACTGGCCCTGAGATAGCATGATATTTGAGGCCAATCTTTCGTTCAAGTCCCGCCTATCTGATATCGTCTCCTGTACCAGTAAGATTCTTGGATTTTTTTCTTCCAAGGATCCCTTTAAAAAATATCTTGTATGCTATAACTGTTCTGCAAACAACCTTGTAATAATCTAATGTGCAGGGTTATTCATAATAATGGACTCAATTTCATGCTGCTATATTTCCTGAATTATGTGTGAATGATCTACATATCAATTGAAAGAGGAGGTCCAAAAGTTTCGAATCACTCATGGTTGTGAGTAAAATGGCTACTCTACAGCACAAGGTTTTCTGTGTTTGTTAGTTCTGTAAAACTGAACATCCAACTAGAAAGAGTATTTGTCATTGGTATCATCAATTTGACCAAATTGGATGTGTATCAGAGGAGAATGTGCGAAATTGAGTCCGCCATTTTGAATTATTTTATTTGATTGATTCCAGGTGTGATATGGATAGACCAAGAGGAAATTCCCGGAGCTTCTAAAGTTTTCAATAAATTCAGGGAACTTGGAAAAAGAGTTTTTTTTATTACAAATAATTCAACTAAAGTAAGAGATGACTTTGTCACTAAGGCAAATAAAATGGGATTCATCGCCACTAAGGTAATTTTATTTCATGTGGGTTGTATTTGAAATGGAAATTACATGTTACTTTTGTGTCCATTTGGCAACCAAACATGGTAAGTTTAACCGTTTTTATAAAGAATATTGTATGATTAGTAAAAAAGTACTTTTTTTCTTCAGCCATCTAGGATAGTTTTCAGGACTAAATTATTTCCTATATATTTTTTGTTTTCTATCGTAATCAAGCTTTTTGTATAAAAATGTTATACTTGAATAGATGTAGCTGAATATTATTTTTTTTTCTTTCAGGATGATATATTGTCAACAGGATATTTGGCTGCAAATTATCTGAAGGATAAAAACTTTACAAAAAAGGTTTACGTAATTGGATCACCCGGCATAACAAGGGAGTTAGACAGTGTTGGCATAAGGCATATCGGAACTGGGGTAAATCTGCCTTATGTTTTTCTCCCTTTGTTTTAGATCAAATATACGAATGTATAATTCATGATTCAGTCAGTGAACTTATTAACATTTATAACCGTGGCTATTTCAGCTCAATATATCCCATGTATGTATTTTAGTGAATCTTCATGGATCCATATATGCAACATCTTTGTACGATGACAGCTGCCGATGGATCACATATTTCCGACAGTTGCGTAGGTGAGGTCAATGCTCTGACTTTGTAATGATATAGAACTTGTGTTTATTATTTTTAGCCTGACGTGATAACCCAACTGAGTTCGCTAGTGAATGTTGAAACTGTCTTGGATCCAGAAGTAGGCGCTGTGATAGTTGGCTTCGATGAGCACTTCAGTTATCCTAAGATGTTAAAGGCCGCTTCTTATTTAAACAATCCCGACTGTATATTTATTGGCACCAACACAGACGAGAGGTTTCCAATGAAGACAGGACTGGTGGTTCCTGGAACGGGCGCCATTGTACGTGCGGTGGAAACCTGTGCTGAAAGAAAGGCCATTTTGATGGGAAAGCCGGAAGAGTATGTCGCCGAAGCCATATCGAAAAAGTTTGGCGTCGATCCACAGAGGACATTGATGATCGGCGACCGGTAACTAATATTATATTTCCTTTAGGTTTTTTTTCATATTTATTATTTCGTGAGTTTTCATCATCGTTGCATAAAGTTCCTAGATAAGGCGTTTTGTAGAAATTTAAAATACAGATGCGGCTGACCTATGTGTATAACATAACTCCCTATAAATTCCGTCACCTCCCTTGCCGAAACCCTCATTTTTTAATTGCACGCTTCCCTACAAAATAATACAGAACAAAAAGTTATCCCTCAAACCCACCGATGTGACATACTTCATCGATGGTTTTAATAATTACATATGTATCTATATATTACTCATTTTCAATGAACTACTAATTTACTGATCTACCTTTTGTTGCCTGCGGATTTTGCTTACACTTCATAATTCAAACATTTTTGTGGAGAACCGTAAGAGAAAAATTAATAAAGCTCCTTTTCAAATCTTTATCCAGTGATACCCCTGCCCTTGTTCCTGTTTTAATTTTTATAGCCGACTTCAGGTATACATCATTCAGGTACCGTTGTGACACAAAAATATCAATATTACTATGTACTTTCACACAGCTATATGAGGTTTCTTACAAAATGAATTGATATGTTATATTATTTTTCGAAGGTGCAACACCGATATTCTCCTTGGCACGAGGTGTGGATACAAGACTTTGTTGGTGTTGACCGGTGTCACCACTCTCGAGGAAGTTAAATCTTGGCAGAAGGACGGGACCGAGGAACAGAAGAAACTCGTACCGGATGTATACCTCCAGGGAATTGGAGACTTCCTACCATTTCTAAATCAACTTTAACTAGGACCAAATGAATTTTTTAACCGATTTACATATTTATTTTGTACATTTAACAAAATGTATTTTTTTATAATTTTTTTAATTGTTAAATTGATTTAGTTCAATAATTTATACTGCTTGCCTATCATGAGCGATTGCATGATTTATTTTTTAGGCATATGTATAATTTTAATACTGTAAGTACATATATGGTGGTCTTTTGTATCTCAAAATTATGCTATTGTCTTTTAAAATTTAAACTACTATTCTTGTGATTACGTTAATAATTTGATTGTTACGATAAAGTGATATATAAACTTAGTTTTCTCTAGATAAATATATTTATATCTAATAAATTAATAAGAATTACTTGGTTTAAACCACTACTTTTAATATATAAATATCTACATGTTTAAGAGGCAAAGCTTCCCTAATCATGATAAACATGAGTATATTGTTTATCCTGATTAGGGGAGATTTGCTACTGAAACATGTAGATATTTATATATTAATAATAGTGATTTAAACAAAGTAATTCTTATAAATTTATTATCGCCACAAAGTGATCGCCACGCATCTTTTGAAGAAAATATTTATATGTGATCATTTTTATATTTTTTGTTGATGTTACAGTTATGATTCCTTTATTAAATTAACCATAGGTTATTTGTGTATTACGATTAATGTAACTGGAAATTTTCTGTATTATTGTTTACGTATCTTCCCAACTTTGTTAAGGTTAAAGTTGGGTTCAAGTTCAATTTATTTATGTGGCTCGTTCTAACACACTAGTGATGAACAAAGTCAAAATATTCATTTCCGAAACATGATTAATCACCTGATGTTTTGATTTAATCCCATGGACACGGACGACACAATTTTTATCTTCTAACTAAATAGTGGTGAAATTATCATAAGAATTTTAATAATTTACTTTTATAATCGAATTGTTTCAATGATTTATAATAATTTTTTTTACTATTCAAAATGGATATCTCGATTGTGCATATGTAAGAAATGTTAATTAAAATTATTTGTGTTTTACAATGCCTGATAACAGAGTTATTTATTTATTAATAAAAGTGAGGTTACATCATGATTATGATATGTCCGTGTACACAATCTTTGTACATTAATGTTTGTGGCTTACAAATGTTTTTGTTAGTTTCTTTTATAAAACAAAACATTTTTATGTATGTAATTTATTTTTTAATAATTTTAATTTCCATTTTGCATTAACCTCTTCATGCTCGGGTTTTTTTCAGAAAAGTACAACAAAAAACATCAGATTATTTTATTTTTTATTTAAAGAGTACGTAATTTTAAAGTTGTCCAGTTCAAAAAAACAAAACAAAAGAAATAAAAAAAGTAAAAACTTAACTTGATATAAAAAACAATCAAAACAAGTCTAACTACAATAAAAAAAAATGAAACAAATCTAATGATAAGTTAAAACAGAAGAAACGATTTGCATAAACCTCTAAAGTGACAAGCTTGGTTTGTTTATCTCATGTAACTCAAATAAGTCGAAACACGCGAGCAGTGCTCGGGTTGGCGTGATACGACACAGCGCCGCCTGCGAACACTTCTTGTTCAAAAGCATGAAGTGGTTAATGATACTGTTATTTAATAATGTTGCCATTATAAAATGATTATTTTATTTTATGTCTCTGTTAAATTTATTTCTTATTACATATATCAAATCTATTATGTATTATCAAATGCGGGTTATTGAATACAATACTTACGTAGCAGTTCCTTCTTTTATAATTTTTCAGCAAAACACAAAAAAAATTACGAATGATAAATAAAATACTAGCAAATTAATTTGACTAAATATTTATTAAAAATATATTTTTCTATTTTTATGTGAAATCGCACACATTTCATTCTAAAGACTTTTTGTTGTAAATTTGGTTCTATTAGTCATGCACTATTCTTGCCGGGAATTATATAATGTTAACGATATTCTTTACAAAAAAATAATTTCTTAAATCATATTCGTAATTTTTATGATTTGTAAGTGGATTTGATTCGTTCACTTCTGGAAAGGTAGGAATACCAGTAAAATAAGTTGATGGTTAAGAATAATAGTGGAAATACCACCCTCGAAGCTCTGTCAATCTTGGAAACTGAATTGTATCTCGGCGTTCTCTTCTTTTTCTTTTTTGTGTTTGCAAAGCCTTGAAACGACAGTCGATGCCCTGAAAAAATACATATTTATCAATGTTCGTTCAGTCCACTGAAACTACGAGTATAAACATATAGCTGTCCCCGCACAGAGACAGTAAGAAGGAAAGGTTAGGACATGTTTGCAAAGCCTTGAAATGACAGTCGATGCCCTGAAAAAATACATATTTATCAATGTTCGTTCAGTCCACTGAAACTACGAGTATAGACATATAGCTGTCCCCGCACAGAGACACTAAGAAGGAAAGGTTAGGACATGTTTGCAAAGCCTTGAAACGACAGTCGATGCCCTGAAAAAATACATATTTATCAATGTTCGTTCAGTCCACTGAAACTACGAGTATAAACATATAGCTGTCCCCGCACAGAGACAGTAAGAAGGAAAGGTTAGGACATGTTTGCAAAGCCTTGAAATGACAGTCGATGCCCTGAAAAAATACATATTTATCAATGTTCGTTCAGTCCACTGAAACTACGAGTATATACATATAGCTGTCCCCGCACAGAGACACTAAGAAGGAAAGGTTAGGACATGTAGCCCATGACACGATGATGCCCTTTGTTTGATGATGCCTACGGTTTGGACATGAAATGTGAAAAATCGCCTCGGCGCTGTGATACCTCGGTTAGGACATGTAGCCCATTATACCACGATGCTCTTTGTTTGGACATTGCAGTCCATGATACCCACTGTTTGGACAATGTAGCCCATGTTACCCCTTGGTTAGGACATGTAATCCATTAACCATGATGCCCGTTGTTCGGACATCGTAGTCCATGAAAATCATGATTTGGACAATGTAGCCCATGATACCCCTCAGTTAGGACACGCACTCCATGATACTCAAGGTAAAGACACAGAAGCTCATGAATGAAGGATGACCCACTCTGTGCTTGAGTTTGAAATGAAGAACCTGTAGTGGAAGCTGTGTTGATCCCGTATTGAGGGGAGGGTTGTTGCCGCCCCAGACACGGTAGTCCCGTCCAGCTGAGGGAACTTCTCCGCATCGGGGAGGGTAGGGTGCAAGCTCTCAATGGAATTACCTGAGAAGCAAAATACATCATGTAAGAATGATGATTAACACATCTATCAAGAATTTGTAAATTTTTTATTGAGACTAGTATTTTTTTATAGAAAATTACAGATTTAGTTATTTATTTTCATGTTATTGGCCTGTAATGTCACGATATGAAACGATTTTATATTTTCTGTATTTATTTTTATAAAACTTCACATGTTTTTTTAAAACAGTAAATCTGGATTGACCTTTAAAATTCGAAAATATTGAATTTTAAAATCTGACAACCAGGTATGCTCACAATGAAATAAATGATTTTCGCTTTTGTAGGTTGTTTTGACGAAATATAAACTTTTCTAAAAATTCGTGGCCTGCCGGTATACGCCATATTAATACCTTCCGGCATTTAAAATGTAAAAAAAGCTTACCTCTAAAAGAAAAACATCTCTTCGATTTTTCTTGTCATTGGCATTATTTCCATCAGAGGTGGTCCCTACAACACTGTTTTTCCTCGAGGCGGCTTTGGGCTCAATCACAGGTTCCTTGGCGGGCCTCTCCATGTGGGTGCGGCACGTTGGTCGGCTATTCTTGGGTTCATCATCATCGCTGCTGGTGTCCGAGTCTAGCTCTGCACTGAAATAGCATTCGCCAGAGCCGTACTTGGTGAAGTAGTGGACAACTGCAAACTGTTATACTTAAAACTTTAGTTAAATATTATTAATAAATACCTTCTTTAAAATCATGAATCTGAAAAAAATGTATCCTGGATTTGAATTCGGGACCTTTTGGTATTCGGTCGACCACCTCGATCACTGAGTTATCCTTTAGACCCGCCTCATTTCTGAAATTTACATTAATAATCTCATAAATATACAGAGACATCCAGTTTGCTCAAATTGGTGATACCAACATCAAATGCTCTTTCCAGTTGGAGGTTCAATGTTAAAATGGAAACGCACAGCTGACGTGAAATGGCTCCTAGGCGGCGCAAGCACTCTGGTAGTATGGGCAACTATCTAGCGGTGGGATTCGAAACCTTCGGACCTCCTCTTTCAATTGCTGTGTATATCATTAATATTCAGGAAATATAGGGGTACAAAATTGAGTCGATCATTTTGAATAACCTTGTCAAATTTAAAACATCGATCTAGTTCAAACTATCTCATGAATGTAACATTTCAAAGATAATCTGTGAACATTATTTATTCCTCTAAATTGGTAATTCTGAATGTGGCTGTATAGTTATACTGTGAAATATGGGGGGCCATGGAAGCGGTACTGAACCCCGACGGGTCAAAGTAAAAAATGCATTATTTTTTTGGTTTTAATAAATATTTAGTTACCTGTATTATAGTTGCAAATATGAATCCAAACGACAGAAACACGAAGAAATCCAGGGCAGTGGGGTACGAAACCTTCGGCAGATCAGTCCTGGCCTCGAGTCCCAAGAAGGTCATGGTCAGGACGGTGGTGATCCCCAGGGACACCCTATCGGCGGTGGCCTCCCTGTTGAGCCAGAAGGACACCCAGGACAGGACCACCAGCAGGATGCAGGGTCCATATACCTGGATCAGGAAGTTGCCCATATGGCGCTGCAGATGGAAACTTACCAACAGCATTGAATATTCACCTGGAAAATAAGAATTGGCCCTGCGATAGAAAATGGGTCATACAGAATTAAAATGAACAATGAACAACGAAAAATCTAATTGAGCATGAGGACATTGAAAGGTTCGTTAGGTTCCAATTCGGCAGAACGTCTCGAGGCCCCTTTCGCTATTAGGTATCTATTTTCCACAGTGGCGGTTTTCTCTAAAGAGTAAACTCCCATTAAAAATATGAGAAAACAAGACTACTTCATATGAAAAAAACAGCGCTAAGAAGGAATGTTTGAAGACATGTGGGATTGTGTTGTTTTGGTTTTTTCATATCAAGTATTTGCTATGGATCGTTAGCCCATATGTGCTAAATCCACTCAGCACAGCACCTATGGGAATATTACGTTGCTCTACGACTAGTATTCGGTTGCGTGGATTTTAAATTTCGGAATTATAATAGCACTGATCATGACGTGCTTATATTATAATGCAATATAGTCTTATTTTTTCATATTTTTAATGGGAGTTCACTCTTTGGAGAAAACCCCCACTGTGCAAAATAGATACCTAATAGTTAAAGGCGTGCCTCGGAAGTTTGACAAGTGTCACTGAGATGGCCCTATCGGTCACTTTGCCGGCTGGCTGAACTTTGTAAGATAAGGATGGAAGTTAAATGTTTTTATTTTACTATCTATAGTTAGTAGTAAATATTTGTAAGTTTTTATTTTCTTGTTTCTGCATTTCTCTAACCGTTTGCTCTTAATGGCATTTGTAAATCTACTAGTAAAACTAAAAGATTATAATCCATACATTTGTTTTCGTATTCAAAATTAAATTCTTTTTAGGTAAGACGTTATATTCCTAAATTAAGAAATTTTGATGAACGCCGTATTTTCTCAAGTCGCTAGTTATTATTGTACCATTCCCACCAACTTTATTTAAATTATGTGACTGCCGCTGTATTCGACGATTCGCCGAAGTACAACAACGGTAAATACATTTTGATGAAATATATTATCTTCTCTTGAATTTCTGATTGAACCTCCTGTTAAAATACCATGAACCGCCACTGGTTTTGCAATATTATTACTTGGACACTTACTGATGTATGAAGGGTTCTTCCCATCCTGTGTGTACGACTTGACTACGGTGTCCGTGTGGTTAGCCGCGGGGGTCGCAATCAGGTCAAACTGGGACAGCTTCATGTCGTCCGATATGGCCACCTGGCGGTTTATATTCCATCTGTAGATTACGTCCACAGACGTGTACCCAACTGGAAGACCAAATGATTAATCATTAAAAACTCCCATAAGATGTACCTGAAAACTGTAACAGACCTAGCTGTTTAAAACGGCTTGTAAACGATGTCCAAAATGATTTGATGCCCAAATATTGGACATGATATTGCATTGATTTTCCCAAAAAAACATTTCTATTTTAAAAATTTGATTGATCATTCAATAGTGAGATTAGCGAAATTGTATTATAAAAAAAATTATCTCATTGAACAAATTAATTGACAGTTTACCGAGCACAAGAGCTTGCAGAGGTAAAAAAATATTAAAAATATACTCCTTGCGCACACAATCCTCACAACTCTGGAGTAATTTCAATATTTTGTACCGGGAACTCAAGCTGCTGAAGTGGTAAATTATGAATGACACCAAGTAAGTGTAAAATGATTAAAAAAAATACTAGGACATTAAGCTGGAAAATAAAAATTTATACTAAAATGAGCATTGAGCTTAATATGCGTAACTTTACAATTGTGTGGTTTGCGGAAATTTCCTCAAGAGACGTTATAAATATATATTTTTTTATATGAATACCGCACAAGAGTCCCAACTGCTCCCAACTGTCTGGAGCCAGTGAGACTATGGCATCCCCAATTGGGGAATGTTGTGAGGCTGAAAGTATTGGGGAGGGGAGGAAGAAGGGGAAAAGGAAGGGGGAGAGGAAGATGGGGAAATACCTGACTATTCAGATCTGGTCACCAAACATGGCTAAAAGCCATTTCAAGCAACGATTCAATTCTGAATGGTGGTATTTCGCCAGGGCGATACTTCGAGTATCTTCCACTCTGCAAATATGCTCCTACAGAAGCTTTAAGCTTTGGGCTTTTTACTTTGAGTTTTGGCTTTTAAGATTTAAAATCTGAGCTTTGAGTCGGGTTAAAGTTTGGTTCATAGATATTCAAAATAGGATCACCTTATCTTAAGTGGAGTGGAGTATCTTGTGATTGAATTACGTTAGTATGTGGAGCACATTACTCCAAATCTCAGATGCATTGCTAGCATTTCAAACATGTTAATCGACTCCAGAAAAGGAAATCTAGTGAAATTTAAAAAAAAGTAAAATTTCAGTATAACATAAATAACACTTTCTCGTTAATAACAATAAATGGATCCTTTCTCGTTAATAACAATAAATAGGCATAAGCGAGATAAAAATGCTGTTTCTCAGTGACGTTTGGCAAGTATGCAACTGTTGGAAGTGTATACATATGCACTAATACACACAATCTTCAGATTGTGTTATTTGAGTCAACTCTAATTGCGTTATCTAAACAAGGAATAAATTGTAACCTGTCTAATAATATGACCTAATACGCTATTTGGTAACTTTTACAGCATCCCCAAAGATGACATAGGCCCTGAGGGAAATTATTTTCCTCGGGCCTCTTGTGTGGAAATCGTGCAAAGAAAAGAAATAATCGCCTTATGGCAAGCAATGACACAATATCATTGAAATACTCGTAGTTCACTTTTAAAATCCGATGCAGTCGGTATTATTTGTTCCTTTACTTGCACCCGGTGTTCATTGGGCATTGACATTTTGAATAGTTTTATGCGCTCCCTATTTCATACATAACTTAATTTTGGATTTGATATCAAAATACCAATCCAAATTGAATGATCTATTTTTTTTAATTAAGGATTTAGTAAATATCTAGTACGGGTGAGAAGTATTTTATTTATTTTTGTTTTAAATTATGAAGGCCATGAAAAAAAAATCATAATTTTGCAGTAAATTAGAAAATTATTTACGGGTTTATTGTATTCTTTAAAAATTATCGTATTTGCTATGTAAATATGATTACGTAAATAAAAATACAAAAACAAAACATTTAAAAAAAAAAAACTTTTTTCGGGTCTATATTTTAAATTACGTACGGTAAATTTGTGTTCCAACGTAAATTGATCGTTTTTAATTTAATTTAAAGTTCACCATAATAATTATTTTATTTTTTTATTTATTTTATATTTCATTATATTTTCAAAATAGACGGGGTAAAACTTTTTTTTTTACATCACCGTTAGCCCCCAAATAATTTTTAAAGGTGCCTCCAAAATCGCGAAAAATCAATTCACTTAATGGCCTATATGTCATAATGTAAAACAAAAACAAATAAATTACTTCTAATCCGTACTAGATATTTACTATATTTTTTGATAAAAAAAGATCATTAACTTTACGTGAATGTTTTGGCCTCAAATACAAAATTAAGTTTTGTATGAAACAGGCCGCGCAGCCGTTCCTCTTAAAGGTGTTTCGAATTTCTACCGTCAGAGGGAAGCAGGAGATCTGCGGACGCCATAGATCTACCTGGCATCTAAATTGTACACAGATCGATCTTTCCAAAGCTCAGTTTTGTTTCTGTTTGTTTAAATTTCTGCTAGATAAACATTAAAAATATAAATTATACACTTTATAATACTCACACGATCCGAACTTTAATGGGCATCTCTGTGTGTCCATTGGAAAATCTTCTAGGTTCATCGGACATCCTGCCTTGATGGTCAATCTGAAAAGGTGAAATAAAAATATATTAATTGTTTTTGTGTTTAATTCGTAGAACTCCATTTAATTTTTTTTTTAATTTATGGTAAATCAAATTTAAAAAATCATATAAGCAAGTCGTCACAATTGTGGACTAACCGCAGTTTGAAAATGGCCTTGAACGCCGAAACATCTGTCACAACAATAAAAACTAAAAATGCTCGCAGAACAATAATAAAATTATTAAATTTGATTTACATTAAATCATAAAAAATAAAAATAAAAATAAATTATAAAAAAACATCACCAAAACCTATCGATAATCGTTATTTATTCTTGTAATTTGGTGAAGGTTGGAAAATTTTGCCATTCAAAGTAGATAATTCTGTTGAAATACTAAATGAAGGAAGGAGTTGCCTGAAATGGCTTTAGTCGTATTTAGTGACCAGATCTGAACTACAGGTACCTTCAGACCTTCCTCTTTCCCATCTCCATTTAATAAAATAATAATAAAAACGTTTTATTATGTTTTCTTTTTTTTATAGTAAATAAAAAAATGATATCCTCAATGGGATATCCCATGCCGAGGACTTCATTTACGTAATATTGTATAAAAAAAAATAATTTGATGAATTTGCTGAGAGAATTGTAGTATGAGGTATTTTAAGTGCAGTTGAGTGGTTTCTGTATCAGGGTGTGTTTGGTGTTAATGTGTTTTATATTTCAGATCTCTCTATGTAACGTATCCAGCATTTTATTTGAGATTTAATAGTAATTAATATTCTTTTGGAGCATAATTGTTTTATTGACACGATGTTAAGATTGTTGAAGATTTCGTCAGTGCTAGTTCTTACAGGGACTGTAACCGACGGCGGGCCGAGGCTTTCGACACTTTCTTGTTCGGCGCGAAAAACCTCTCGTGCGACCACCTGTCGTCACAAGACTGTAAATTAGGTACTGGATTCGAAGACACTCTCGTTCCCTTCGAGGGTTGTCGGGTTGGTGGATGCTGCTGGTCGTCACGCACCCAGTGCTTTATATATGGGGTACTAGGTGGGCGGTTGAGGCGTCCCTTCGCCTTGTGTGGGATTCTGCAAGCGTAGAGTCGGTGGTGTTGAAAAGTGTGAGGCGCAAAGACGCCGTTCTATTTGTATAAAGAACATGTAAATTTAGAGACAGTAACTTTAAATGTTTCGTCACTTCATGACTAATAAGAAACTAGGAAATCAAAAAAAAAAATAAATCTTCCTGGGTGGTCCCAGTCCTGAGGAATGCGCCAGTGACGGGGAGTGAAATAGACGATCGACCAATAACTTCAAACACGTCTGGTACAGGGACTTTAAGTATAATTTTAACAAGAAACAGTTCATTCTCAAAAATGAAAGGGAGTTCGCAATACGGTATTTTACCTAGTCGAAGGCAGACGCATTGTCGAACTTCCTGGGTGGTCCCAGTCTGAGGAATGCGCCAGTGACGGGGAGTGAAATAGACGATCGACCAATAACTTCAAACACGTCTGGTACAGGGACTTTAAGTATAATTTTAACAAGAAACAGTTCATTCGCAAAAATGAAAGGGAGTTCGCAATACGGTATTTTACCTAGTCGAAGGCAGACGCATTGTCGAACTTCCTTGGTGGTCCCAGTCCTGAGGAATGCGCCAGTGACGGGGAGTGAAATAGACGATCGACCAATAACTTCAAACACGTCTGGTACAGGGACTTTAAGTATAATTTTCATGATGGCTTTTTGTGTTCTAATGGGTGAATTAAGAATATTCTCATTAGCACTCCCCATCCGAAAATACCACATTTTAATAGTGATTGGCAGAGAGCCATGTAGATCTCAATCAAATCTTTTATACTGAGGACATTACTGATTATTTTTAAAAAGTAACAAATTTTTTATTTGCTATTTAAATAAAGGATGTGATGAGTCCACTTTAAATTGGCCTCTTCATTCCATACCCCATCCGGGGCTACTAGGCCCACTGGCTTCGGGATAGTGTAATTTTTGTGTGGTATTCAAGTAAGAAAAGAAATCCACCAAAAAATCTTCCAATTCAGAGGACTTGTAGTTGCAAACCACATTTTTAACCATGCAGCTATATTATTTACCACTTTGCTTATGAAGATATTATTAAACGGACAGTTTAAAGACAAAGTTTTCCGGAAACTCTTGGAAACCCGTTAAATGACAGAACAGTCTACAAAACACCCCACCTAGAAAGCGGAAAACACAAGGCTGACCTATTTTATATTAACACTTACCACTCTATTATTTTTTAAATATTTGTTGTCAGCGAACTCTAATTTAAATAATGTCAAAATATTAATTTATCGATAGGCTGTTACAAAAAGGTTATTTTATAATAAAACAAAAACGGAAAACAGTAAAAATCTTATTAACGTGAATTTAAATGTTTTTTATCGAATAATCACAAGAAACAACGTTATGTGTCAAGTTTTGCGCGCGAAAATAGACCGCGCGTGCACGTTTTATCTTGTCGGCCGCCAGCCGACAACTGAGTTGTAGCGTACAAATAGTGATGTCGGCTGGCACCCGACAGAGGAGTGGTAAGGGTTAGTAATAGCAAATCGAACATTCAAGCACGCGATTTCTAAAGCTTGAAAAATATAACGCAGATCTCTCAACACACAGTAAGAGCAAATAATGTATGGCCTCCCCGTGCAAAAAAACACTACCTGCTGAAATGCCCCGCCTGAATGGGATCGTACGGACTCCGGAGAGATATGGAAAATCTGTGAGCATGTTTGCATTTATTCAACTGGAAATAAGTGCCACTCGAACTCGTTCCTAGAAAACACATATTGAAACAACTCGGCGATGTGAAATAACCATTCAACAAAAATCTTTAAAAAAGTATCGGCTGTTTATGTTCGATGCTTTGAAACTAATATTTTCTAGCTCACTGTGCTCCTTTTTTTGTGATGTGATGTAACATTTGTTTTGTAAATTGCCTATGTTCAAATAAAACCGTGATTTAATTTAATAAAAAAAAAAAAACATAAGCACAATTTTGGAGGCCTGTATGGGTACCGCCGCCCCGGGATCTATTCTTTGGATAACTAACACCTTTGCCATAGGTCACCCCAAGTGGTTCGCTGCGTTTAGTGACTTAGCAGGGGTACCCGGGTTCATGGAATGGTGTTTGTCGATGTATTGGCGGCGGATGCTTCTAGAGAGGGAGATACCAGTAGAGGGAGACTCTTAGACCTCTCCGGCCGGACTCTTTCAACCCATTGCCTTACGCTGTATGGATTCATATGTCCTTCACTCCTGGACACATTCACCCTCTGATTCCTACCCACCCTCATACCTTTTTATTTCTCAGAACTTCCTCTCCTTAAAAATAAAACCCATAAAGCATCCCCAAAGATGAGCTCTGAGGAAAAATATTTTTCTAAGGACCTCCTGTGTGAAGTTAATGTAAAAAAATAAAAAAATTTATTGAATGCTGACAATTTAAAAATTAAATAGTTATTTATTAAGTGACAGGCAATATTGAATACCTTTTTAGCGGTGAAAATAGAATAAGGCTTCAAAAAATCTGATTTGCCTTTCCAAAAAATACCCGTAAATTATCGGAGTGGAAATGTCTAAATGCGCAAAATATAAGATCCCTCTGTCTCCATTGAGTTCTGATTTAATTAAAACGGCATCAGGTTATGAGTTAGACGGTTATTTGGGTTCCTATTTCGATCAAACGATACTAAAACATTAAGGAGAAGATGTTTTCTTGGCATGGAAAACTTTTACAAATCAGCTGTCCAGATTTAAAAAAAATATATATTTTATGGATTGCGCGACCTGTTTCATACAAAACTTAATTTTTTATTTGAGGCCAAAATACTCAACTAAACCTAATGATTGTTTTTCATCAAAAAGTGTAGTAAATATCTAGTACGGATTAGAAGTAATTTATTTGTTTTTGTTTTACATTATGGCATATAGGCCATTAAGTGAATTGATTTTTCGCGATTTTAGAGGCACCTTTAACCATTATTTGGGGGCTAACGGTGATGTAAAAAAAAAGTTTTACCCCTTTTACTTTGAAAATATAATGAAATATAAAATAATTAAAAAATATATATATTAAAATAAGCATTATGGTGGACTTTAAATTAAATTAAAAACAATCAATTTACGTTGGAACACAAATTTGACGTACATAATTTAAAATATCGACCTGAAAAGGATATTTTTTAGAAATGTTTTGTTTTATATTTTTATTTACATAGTTTATCATATTTACATAGCAAATATGATAAATTAAAAAAAAAATACAGTACGCCCGGAAATAATTTTCAAAGTTGCCCCTAAAATTACGATATTTTTTTCTTGGCATATACTCCATAATTTAAAACAAAAATTAATAAAATACTTCTCATGCGTACTAGATATTTAATAAACCTTTAATTCAAAATATATATCATTCAGTTTGGATGGGTATTTTGGCCTCAAATCCAATATTAATGTATGTATGACATGGCCATGTTTAATCAGTTATATTTTAACATTACAGATTGTTTTTAAAATTAGTAACTTTTAAACGGGGTATAATATTCGGACAAATAAAATTGAAGCAAATAAGTTAGAGCGTAAATTAATAAATGTATGTGTTTTTAATGAGTTCAATTTTAATGCCATTTTTATAAATATATTTTCCTAATAAATTGTTAATTTGAGGGGTGTCGAGACTTAGAAGGTAGGGAATAATGGTAGGGTTAAAACATTTCACGAAAACGTTCACGAGAAAAATACCATTTAAACCAGTCACCCGAAATTATAATTTTTTTTATTTGCCAGAACAATAAAATTCAACAGCATTCAGTGCACTGAATTGATAATCCCAAGAGGTGTGATCTATGACGATCTGATTTCCGATTTCGCCAGTTTACAGGCCTAAAAATACAGCCGTATTTAAAAAAAAAAAAATTATATGAATACCGCACAAGAGTCCCAACTGCTCCCAACCGTCTGGAGCCAGTGAGACTATGTCATCCCCTAATTGGGGAATGTTGTGGCTGAAGGTATTGGGGAGGGGAAAGGAGAACGGGAAGAGGAAGGTGGGGAAATACCTGGCTATTCAGATCTGGTCACCAAACATGGCTAAAAGCCATTTCAAGCAACGTTTCAATTCTGAATGTTGGTCTTTCACCAGCGCGATACTGAGAGTATCTTCCATTCTGGGATCGGTGACCAGTGATATCAAGTTAGAAGGCGGACACATTGACGTTTTACGGTGAAGAATGGACGATCTAGACATAGGATTATTAGTATATTTAGAAGATGAGGAGTCAGGAGAGGGCGAAAACTAACGAGGAGGAGAGTGACATGTTTCTAAATCGTACTACAGAGGGTGCATTTAAATTTTTAGTGCATCTCCAATAATCTATGCATATAAACGAGTCACACTGTAGAAAATTACTTATGCACCTATTGTATAATATATTCTTATCAAAGAATAAGGAACCCCAGTGAAAAATATCATTTAAAAATATATGGATCAACAAACGCTTATTCTGAATATTTATGGTTTATTATCTTCTCTACATATATGAGTAAAACGAATGTTTACCTGTCTGTCCTCGGTTTAATTCAAAATTACTTGACCGGTTTCGCTGAAAATAGCACAGTTTGTTCTAATGACTGCCGGGAAGGTTTAGAGAGTAGTTTGAATAAAATTAGTATGTAAAACATTGAACCCGCCATGTTGTATTGAGGTTAGTCCATAGGTATACCACTCTGGTTAGCCATATATAACATATTCAAATAAGGTTTGTTTGGGTAGAATATTTTCGAAATGGAAAACACGTACCTACTTAAGAACTTGAAATGAAATAAACTTTCAAATTAATGTTTCTTTATTTCTCTGTTTAGAGATAGTAATAGTAGTCATAAGGCATTACTTTCGCTGTCAAATCAATAATGGTACCCAAACGACAAGCAAGAATTCACAACTTCATAACTTTATTAAAAATGAAATCCCGAGCAAGGCCGGGTACAGATTAGCTAGTATTACATAATTTCAAGTAGAATTAATAAATCGTTTTCCAAAAACTATTCAAAAATTAAACGCCCTGTGATTGATCGGCGGGTTCTAATAGAAGTTAGACCGCCCCTTCACGTACATTAATTCGGACAATGTTGCGTAATGTATGGCATACAAATTATTTATATTTAAAAAATATATTCTAAATGATTTATTTAGGGATCTGTTGAGTTATACTGACCCGTGTGGGAATGGCTTTACTGTTAACTGTCAAAACTACGTACGCGTGCCTTGCTAGGTTTCGAGAGAATTGGCGGGCTTTAAAAAATTCAATCTTTGAAATTATTTTTAACTATGTAAACGACATTTATTTAAAAAAAACTGGTATTCATAGCTTGGAATTTAATTTCAGATATTTATTATTTTACAACTACAAAATGGAATTACTATAGCAACACCAAGCTACTGACTTCATCCTTGAGATGTGTTCTTCACATTAAAACGTTTTCACATATTCGCGTTTAACAGTGTGTTTTAAAGAAAACACTAAAAACATCATATTTTTAATATTAAAAAAAAATATTATTTTGATTTGAGAAATCAATTTTTTTTCTTCTAATTTTATGTATCTAACATCTAATACATTATTATTTCGATACATACATTTTTTAAAATACAGAAAAGGCTTTCCATGTAAATATCTTAAATATCTAGCGTTAAAAAAATAGAAAAAAGTTAAAATTAAAAATTATCTTAGAATATGATGAGAAACAGCTTCTTACCACTAATTTCCGAACACCGTTCAAAGTGAAATGCACGCGGGGTATCGTGTTTTTTTATTTAACTTATTTTGATTTGCCTATGAGCCATCTTCGTTTTAATATTTTAAACCTTTTAAACGATCGCAGTGCCCTCAATTTTTGTCTACTTTTAAATGTCAGACTGTACTCATTTCGGTATTTGAAAATGTTTGATTAATTTCAACAGAACCAAATGAAAATTGTTAAATTATCTTTGGGCACACGCACACGCCTACAACACACTTCTATCGGATTACGTCTTCAGTGATTCTGGGTATATTCAAGTAAGTAATATTTTGGTTTCTATAGCCAATATAAGAACAATTTATTTCAATGGCTTCAATCAACGTATTTATATCATATATGATTAATGCAATGTACAAAAATGTAATTAAACTAATTTCGTTGAAAGCGTTTTTTTTTTCAATTTCTTCAAAACGGAAAAGTTATTAAAAAAGCATATTAAGTTCCTGCTTAAGTTTCAAGTGGAACCCGAAAAATATGTTTTTCTCAGTGACAATCAGATATTTCCTAAATTAGAGAACGGTTATATTGCAAACTCAGCTGAAGTATAAAATGTTCAAATTCAATTCGACACAGATCTGTTTGAAATAAGAAAGCAGTCCCCAGATATTACATTCCTCAATGAATTTAATAATGATGATTTGTCGCTCAATTTAAAAAAAATGTAATACAAATTTCAAAGAAAATTATTTATACTACGGCACGTTTCTGAGTAGTAGATACTCCCATTGTCGCACTGGTGAAAGGTCATAATTAAGAGTTGAAACGTTTGTTGAAATGGTACTAGTCGTATTTGGTGACCAGATCTCAATAGCAAGGTACCTACCAACCTTCCCTCTTCTCCATCTCCTTCCCCTCCCCACTTCATTTAGTCCCATTGACTCCGGACAGTTGGGAGTTGGGGCATCACAAGGACATCCATGGCATGGGGGTGGGAGGTAAAAATACCCCCTAAAAATAATCTAATATTCAATTAATAATTTAGTATTTTTCCCCTTTTCATTTATTAAACAATATAATTTCGGTTGTGGTGTGAGTATGTACCACGTAACAATCGTTACATAGGGAGATCTGAAATAGAAAATATATTTATATCTCATTGTGGGACATTCTGCGTTATTTAAAAAAGATTTAGAGAATAATTTCGGAACCCCTTCAGAGATTGCATTTATGGTGTTTACACAGTATGAACGTATGGAAGATCCTGCAATGCTTACAAGCAGTCAATCGGGGTTCGATACTTGGCCGCAGCAGTATTATTATTTTGAATTTAAAAAAAAATAATTTTGAATTAAATTTAATTTTCACAAATCCTACAATTTTAATATCCGGTGATTTTCCACGGGTCTACGCTAGTTATGTCATAAAAATCAATTATTGAATGTCTATATCCGGGGGTCCGATTAAGGTTCTTTTTAAGGATAAGGCATTGTCCTTATTCTTAGTCTTAAAGGCTTTTTGCTTAACTGTGGTCTCGGTTCTTTCGGATGACAGCTGTCATTCAGCGAATGACAAAAATATCGATATTTGCGTAGTTTAAAAAAAACAACAACAAACAAAATATTATCGTAAGTATTGACTTTTATTATTAGCGAGTCATTTATCATATAATAATTCTATTCAATGAACCGAATTAACGAAATAGCGATGTTTGTAAAATACTGTGGCAATGAAACCACAAAATCATACCAAAAAATTCATCAAATCGTAATTGCAGTTAAGCCTCCATGGTCGAGGGGTAAGGCTCTTGACTACGAATTCGAAGGTCGCGGGTTCAAATCCCAGCGTGCGCTAGTAAATTTCATTCAATTAATTTGTGCTGTCGCACAATTAATTTATTTAAAAATAATATGTAGTATATTTGCACACGTTCCAGAGAGGAAGATACTCTCAGTATCGCCCTGGTGAAAGACCACCATTCAGAATTTAAACGTTGCTTGAAATGGCTTTTAGCCGTGTTTGGTGACCAGATCCGAATAGGCAAGTATTTTCCCCAACTTCTTCTTCCTCTTCTCCTTCCCCTCCCCAATACCTTCAGCCTCACAACATTCCCCAATTGGGGATGCCATAGTCTCACTGGCTCCAGACGGTTGGGAGCAGTTGGAACTCTCGGGCGGTATTCCTATAAAAAAGAAAATCAAAACGTCTTTAACCCCAAGGTTAAGGACAATGCCTTATCCCCAAAAAGAACCGAAATCAGGCCCCCAATTTAAATCATTTACTAATTAGAAAACTTTATTTGATGCAGATTACGATCAGGCATTATGGATTTTGTCGTTATTTGTTCAACCTGAATATTTAAGAATCACAGCTTTTTGGTTGAGAAAGAATCGCTTATCACGATAATTATCATACTTTGATTTCACTTTCTGACAGCTCCAGGATCTGTCGAGTGTCGCTTTATCTCCGTTTGAAATTTCGAAAATAACTACCGTAGGAAGAATCGTGTTGTCAGCATTTTCCTCCCAGTTATGGAAGCAGATCCCGTTGCTGGTTTGTTAACCCTTCCTTGCCGGTGCTGTCAACTGATTTGACATGTTTCTAACTATTTCAATATCTCTGTTAATATACTAAATACACTGTTCATATTAATAATTAATTGAGTTGAATAAAATAATTAAAATATTCAAGTACGTACTCGTATTTATAGAACACAACAGAATTTTTTAATTTATTTAAGAGTTGTGAAAAAATTAACTAACTAACTAACTAACCATCACGCCGTTTCCCCTCAGGGGTAGGCAGAGAGGACGGACCGCCAAACAACTCGATCTTGGAATACACTTCTTGCTTCATTCACGTTCATACAACGCCTCGTACATTCTCTTCTGTTATTCCGACTTCTGACATGGCCCGACTTAAGTATTTGAATCACTCGATCGTGCCATGTTTTCTTCGGGCGTCCCCGGCTTCTTCTTCCATTCACATTCTCGCCATACATTCTTCTTACACTCTTTTCTTCGTTCATTCGCTCTACATGCCCGAACCATCTAAGCGTCCCTTTCTTAATCTTACTGAAAAACGTGAAAAAATTACTACCAGCTGTAATTTATGTTTAGTTGAGAGCGTTTTATGCGTGGCCGATATTTTATCTAAGTACTATTAATAAAATGATTTAAATAAGTAATTAATGTAGACTATTCATTTTTATCCAACTTAAAACATACAAATTTGTAAATGTGTGCTCTGTACATTGAGTGTACAGCACCGAAGCTCGAGGGATTTTCTAGCGCAGTAAGGGAAGGGTTAACAGGGGGCGAGAAAGAGTTTTTCTCTGATAGCGTCTTGTAACAGAGATATTTTTGTCGGCTTCCAGAGTAAAATGAATATTCAGCCATGCTCATTATCACCAATTTTAAAGAACAAAAGAGGACAAGTAGGCATTATTTATGCATTTCATTTATATCTATTCAAGTTGCAATAGTGCATTTTTATAAATCAATGATGCAGAATGTAAATACTGTACTATATAACATTACAGAATGTAGGTGTTGTTCAGTTTTTATTTTCTTTTATAGGTGGTACACAAACCTCAACGCAGGATGATAATAAATATGTACAAAAAATTAATATCTGAGGACCCTAATATGTCGCAAACATGTGCCATTCACTCAATTTCTGAGCAGACTGGTATTGGGGTACACACCATAAAAAATACACTGTTACGATATGTCAGAACTGGTGAAGTTAAATCACCAAATAAAAAGAGACAGCGACTGAGCATATTTACCAAAATCGACGAATTCGATAAAAATGCCATTCGATCAAAAGTTCATTCCTTTTATTTTAATAAACAATATCCGACAATCAATAAAGTTTTGCAGGCAGTTAACGACGACGATTCCTTACCAAATTTTAAACGCAGCACTTTCCATAAGATAGTAAAGGAATTGGGTTTTCAATATTGCAATCGAAAACGTGACAGTTTGTTGACGGAACGTGAAGACTTAATTCTTTCTCGTAGAGATTATTTACGAGCTATCGAGAGACACCTTAGGGAAGGTCGTACGATATACTACCTCGATAAAACTTGCATTAATGCAGCTGATGTCTCAAAAAAAAAATTGGGTTGATAATACCGTTAAATCGAGACGAGATGCTTTCGCACGCGGTCTTCCGTGGGACCCTCTAATCCAACAGGTAAGGGAAAACGGTTAATAGTGTTACACATCGGAAGTGACGCATGATTTGTTCCGAACGGTCTGTTAATTTTTGAACCTAAAAAAAGTTCTACAGATTATCACGACGAAATGAATGGTGAAACATTTTTGGAATGGTTTAAAAATATTTTACCATCTCTTGATGAAGATTGTTGCATAGTAATGGATAATGCCTCATATCATTCTGTCAAATTAGATAAGCTTCCAACTAAACAGTGGAAAAAAGGTGACATTATTAAGTGGCGTAAAGAAAAGGGGAAGTAAATGTTGATACGACAATGATCAAAGCGGAATTGTTGCGGGTTGCCAGTTCGTACAGGGGGATATATGACAAGTATGTGGTAGATGTCACTGCGAGCGAAGTAAACAAAACTGTGCTCCGATTACCCCCCTATCATTGCGAATTAAACCTAATCGAATTAGTGTGGTCGATGGTAAAACACCACGTAAAAGTCAACAATACCTCCTACAAGATAAGTGACGTGAGAACACTCATGCAAGAAGGAATCGAAAAAGTTACGCCAGAGCATTGGGGTAATTTTGTTCGACATATAATTGGTATCGAACAAAAATTTTGGAATGTCGATAATATTGTTGATGAACTCGAGGACAATAATGATGATTCGTTGGCTTTTGACGTTTCGAGTGAATCATCTGAGTCATAATAGTTTTTTTTAATGGCAATGGTGATATTTTCAACTTTGGATAAATTTCTTAGCTGATTTGATGAATCTGATGCCACATAAAACGCAATACGAGGTTTGTTCAAAAGAAAAGGTGAATTTTGTATTTTCGCGGGCTGTGTATATTCGATTATCGATTTTTTTTTGTTATGTTGGTACACATATGTTTATCATATGTAAGCATTATCAGCCATTTTGGATTAGTGGTTTGTTTTTGACAACTGGAAAGGTTAGTCACGTTTTTGTGTGTTCTTCGATTTTTTACTTTTGAAAAAATGGATCAAAGAATATGTATTAAATTTTGCGTTAAAAATGGAATAAAGTGCTCCAACGCACTTAAAATGTTGACTGTGGCATTCGGCGAGTCTACTTTGTCTCAAAAAAGTGTTTATAAGTGGTACAAGCGCTTTACAGAAGGCCGAGAAGATGTTAATGACGATGAGCGTCCTGGAGTTGCAACCACGTCAACAAACGAAGAAAACATCGAAACAGTGAAGAAAATGGTTTCGGAAAATCGTCGAATCGCTATTAGGGAAGTTGCAGAGGATGTTGGCATATCAATCGGCTCATCCCATGCAATTTTCTCGGATGTTTTGGGCATGAAACGAGTGGCAGCGAAGTTTTTTCCGAAATTGCTAAATTTTGAGCAAAAGCAACGTCGCATTAGTATCGCTCAGGAGGTGTTGAATGACGTCAACGACGATCCAGATTTGCTCAAATAATATGACGTCGAAACCAAGGCCCAATCATCCCAATGGATGAAGAAGAGAAATCCCAGAAGAGTCAAGACCGAAAAAAGCATGCCAAGTTCGATCAAATGTGAAGGTTTTGCTCACTGTTTTCTTCGATTACAATGGCGTAGTGCATCATGAGTTCTTGCCAACAGGTCGTACGGTTAATAAGGAATACTACAAGGAAGTTATGCAAGGTTTGCGTGAAGCAATACGGCTCAAACGATCGGAATTGTGGAAAAACAAATCATGGATTTTGCATCACGATAATGCACCAGCTCACACATCAGTGATTGTTCGTGATTATTTGGCCAAAAACAACACCCTAATCATGCCTCAACCACCGTATTCACCAGATTTGGCTTCCTGCGACTTTTTCCTATTCCCGAAACTGAAGAGACCAATGAAAGGAAACCGTTTTGCCACAATTGATGAGATAAAGTCAGAATCGAAGAACGAGTTGATGGACATACCGAAAAGCGCATTCCAGAATTGCTTCGAGGATTGGAAGAAGCGCTGGCATAAGTGCATTATATCTGAGGGGGATTACTTTGAAGTGGAGAAAATGGATATTGATGAATAAATAAATACTTTTCGTAATAATATTATTTCGTATTAATATATTGTAATACTTTCACCATCATTGTGTAAATACGTAAATCGTGTTAATTTTTTGTGCCTAAGTGGGTAATTATAATTAATTTATTGACTTATAGCTGATGTGTACCCGGCCTTGCCATGGATTTTTTTTTGGAATAAAGTTATTAAGTTGTGAATTCTTGCTTGTCGTTTAGGTGCCATAATTGATTTTACAGCGAAAGTAATGCCTAGTGACGACTATTACACTATCTCTAAACAGAGAAACAAAGAAACATTCATTCATTCCAAACATTTGTTTTTCAAAATATATCTAAATAATAAAGTTCTAAAGTAGGGACGTGTTTTCTAATTTGAAAATATTCTACCCAAACAAACCTTTTTCTTTTAAATATGTAATCTGTGGCTAACCAGAGTCGTATATCTATGGGCTAACCTCAATAGAACATGGTGGGTTCAATGTTTTTCATACTAATTTTAAAACGTCATAGCAACAGTTTTACATATTGGATTTCATCCAAACTACTCTCTAAACCTTCCCGGCACAAATTAGAATAAACTGTGCTATTTTCAGCAAAACAGCTCGAGAAAATCGAGGACAGACAGACAAAAAATCATTTTTATGCACAGAGATATAAATTCTGCTTAATTGTCACATGGGCCGGGTTGTTTCTCGATTGTAAACTTCGTAATTGCCAGTTTTCTTATTTATCCCAAATTTATCCCCTTATGGCAACACTTCAGGGCTGGGTACTGCGCTTTATTTCAAGATCTGAGCTGTTTAGGTTTAACGAATTCTATGCTTTCTTTGTGTATTCGTCTGCCTAGTTCTAAGCGTCTAGCTAGAGAACACTTCTTAGGTAAACCACCTCGCTGTCCTTCAACTAAACTGCACTTGGATTTGCGTCCCTTTGAATTAAAAGGAACCGAGTTTCTCTTACCCGCATTTTTTTTTCTACAATAACTCCATACAGGAGACCCCAAAAGAGAATAATTTCCCTCAGCAATTATGTCATCATTTGGGAGGCTGTATGGAGGGTCTATTTAGGGATAGGAAGGAGAGGAAGTTTTGCGAAGGAAAAAAAGTACGAGAAGCAGGTAGAAAACCGTGGAAATGTGTCCAGGAGTGACGAACGTTTGGGAAATTTTAGATCAATATTAATTGTATTAAATAAATAATATTCTTGTATGTATTACAGTGATTATAATGTTATAATTAGTTGAGTTACCCGATAATGAAGCGAGGAGAAATATGTTAAGTTGTTACACGACCGAATGATTTTTTCAAGGTAATCGAGGTATATATAATCCCGTTGATTTTCTAATGTTTCTCGAGTTTTTGAGATTTCTGTATACTCGTATATAATCTTGTGAATCAGCGGTTGTCAGGTGGGCGGTAGGTAGGTAACAGATGTAACTACAATCCCTCCCGCTGCAGTGTAAGGCGATGAGAGTTCGAGGTCATTCTCAACCGGCCTCTCCCGATCCCGTCCACCATGCAGCTAGTGGGCAAGATTCGGAAAAATCTCACCCCACTAACCCAAAGAATATACCCGCCTCTCAAATTTAATTTTCCCACCCTTTCATCACTTGCGGAGGTGACAATCTAAAAATATAATTTTTAAAAAATCATTGTTAATTCATTCATCATATCAAATGATACGGATCAGTTGAAGCTTTTCATTAAAGTTAAATAAAACAGATTTATTTTGAAAAGATTTTTCACTATGAGGACATGATCTTTTTTAATTGTTACCTTCACACGTATGTATTTATCACTGACGGTTTTGTAGCAACGTTCTAATACACCTATACTGTAAAAAAAACGATTGCAGTAAAATAATGTTTTTAAAATGAAAATTGATTCGTCACAATGTGTTAGGTATTTATTAACGGATGACGGAAACCAATTTATATTCAGTTTTAATTGTACTCAAAATTGTAACGCATGTGAATTAAATGAAGGAGTAACGTAATTTAATTCACTACACGTTTCGCTACATACTTTAGCTCTTGGTATGGCGTCTCATCAGCATATCACTTTTTATCAGAAGGCTTCACCCAAAGAGTATGCAATCCTAGTTCTATAATTTTTATTTTTATGCTGGCATTAACATACCGCTGTAGATTCTGAGATTCTAGCCCCGGGGCTCGAGGCTAAAGGTGAGGGTAGTTGCGAGTAGTTATGGGAAAGTGCCACCTCGAGTTATCCACGTTTAGTCGGATCAAGATAATGCCTATTCTCAGTCCCACGACTATTCGCCGGTCTCCCGCTGAGCGCCCTCTATAATACAATTTAGAAATTTAAAAAAGTGTAATTATAAGATTTTGTTACTATATGACAAGTGACAAATATTGACAATAAATATAAGTGACGCCGAATTTTTTTTTTCAGATTGGAGGTTATGATTGATTCACAAATGTGAGAGTTTGACATTTTACGAGAAAAATGGAGTTAGGTACTGGAAATTCTTCCTTAATTTTTTATTTTATTTATTTGCTTAAACTGCGAATTTCTTCCGTAAAGTTTTCATTACCACGGCTACACCAAATTTAGAACAAATTATAGTTGATGCAAGTGTGAGGTTATGGTTGACTTCTGAAAACGATAATTTGATAATGGACAGGAAAAATGACGTAACTCAATTTAACTTTTTATTATTTTCTACATTATTTACACGTTTCCAAAAGGCTTTTTTGATATTTAGATTTAAAAATACAAAAAAACAGTTTCCATACAAAAATCTCGCTAAAAAAGCATCAAAAAAGAACAAATAACGTATTTGAATACGAAATTAATTTAGCATAATATGATGCTGAATGATTTCCTTTCGAAAAATACAAAAAAAAAACTTCTAAATACCGTTTGTATTTAAGTGAAAAATATGCACGTGAATGATGTTTTTCTATAGTTATGTTCTTTGTTCCTTTAAACCATCTTTGAAGCTGTTTAACTATCGCAACGCCCTCCATTTTTTCATATTTATTCGTCAGACTGTACGGGGTATACCGTTCGCTTTCACTAAACGGGAAAGCTCTGCAGAAAGAAAATATGCCTCGGGCTGTTAGAATAATCCTTACATCCGCATCTGTCGAATGGGCGAGGAAGAACGAAGTTATCTGTGGCTCGTGAAAGAACAAAAACACTACCTTCATTTCTGAATTTTTAGAAATGCACGTAATTACGATTATTTGTGACAGTTTTTAAAAATAAATTGACGCAGAAATGTTTTTGCTGAAGCAGCTAAAATCCCTCGAACGGTGAGAGATTATCTTATTAGCTTCTTACGCCATTTCCATCATAGCGTGATAGTGGAGACTTCAAATAATAAAGAAAATAATTTGAAGATGCGGTACATTTAAAGGTGCGGTATTATACGATTGAAGCTTATCGGGTAACCTATTTACAAATTCGTGTTTTTCCACACAGAAGAATCACGAAACAATATTTTCGAAGCACCTACGTGCTACTTGTTACTGACTACGTTGTTAGCCTGTGGAATGCCGAGCGCCCGCGATCTAATACTTCTGTAGTGTGCTCAGGGATAATTTGCGCGTGGTCCGCCTGACTCTATTTTCGCAACAACTTATTAGTTTTTTTTTTCAAAATGATACTATAAAAAGCTACTTTAAAAACATATATTATGGAAGGTAAAAATATTTTATAAATGTATAAATTTATTGTAGAATATTTTCATCCTTCAGTCCTCTCAACTAGCAGATCCTGTGCTGAGGCGAATTAGGTTTTCCGCGACTTCTATATTTCAACTTCAAGGTTTGAGTAGGGTATTTTCAGTAACTTCTATGAGGATGTTTTTAAAATACTAGTCAGTTCTTTTTCTGATAATTCCCCAAAGCAAGTTTTGCTAAACTTAATGTAGTCATTAATTGATTTAATTTGATTGATACTAGGTGGAAGTTTGTTGCTTAACTTTACACCTAAAAAAATCAGAGCTTCTTTGTCCAAAGGTAGTATTACATTTATTTTTTTCTATTTGCGTAGCTCTGGTATTATGATAATGTTGGGTGTTTGCCTTTTTGTCTTTTTTGAGTTGATGAACCAGAGTATTTTTGGCGATGATATTTTGTATGCTTGGAACGTCGAACTGATTTTTTTATATTGCCCATCGGAACGCCGACGTTCAACGAATTCAAATTTTGTGTATTCGGCGCTCTAAAAGTTAATCCGCTACAATACAGTTTATAATTCCCATAACAGGTTTTCATAAATCGCTTTTCGAGCCCGAGGCACATTTAATCAAGTGCATTAATCAATTATCTGTTAATAATCCTGCATTATTTGCGCGGAACACACTTTGAATCCCCCGCATCAACCGGGGAATGGATTGCGGTTTTGAGCATCGGATTAGTGGTCCAAAGAGATCCCATCTAATTTTGAAATATCACGTCCTGAAAATATGAGATCCACACTCTGCCAAATGCCCCCCCATTAGGACAATGAGTATAAATAATAGCAGAATGAGATGAGATCTCTTTTTCTATTTTACAGGTTTTATTGCGGCTGTGACGCCCCTAAATGATGAACATTACCGCTAAAGGATTGCCAGACAACTCGGCACTTTCTTTTCGTTTAGGAAAAAGATAAAAAACGTGAGGTAATGAATGTTATTCATCGTTTTGTAATAGCTCCATTCCAGAGATTCGAGTACTGAGTGATATTGCTGTTTAAAAATGTGATTACATATATTTTTATACTTAACTTGCCACTTGAACCTTATAAAATGATATTTTTATTTAAATATTTTGATCCGCGCATATTTTAGTTACGCTTTTAAAAATGGTCTGCAAAAGAAGGCAATTGCGATGCACATTTCAAATATAGAATAAGAATAATTGTCTGAAAAAAAACATTAATTGTGAGTACTTTTCTGGATTTCAGAAAATTATTTTACATATATGTAGATTTTTTAAACGCGTTTGTTAAATTAATAATTATAATTTTACAGTGATCAAATATGTTTTACTACTGCCAGTTCTAATTATGGTATAAAAGAGAAAATTTTAAAAATAATTTACTACATGCATTTGCACTTTTAAAATTGGCCTGATAAACTAAGCTATCTGGACGCACATTTCAAATATAGAATAAAAATTATATTAAAGTTGGAACTTTATCGTTTGTTTGGATTTGAAAATATTATTTTTTTAATTCATAGTTTTCTTCAAACTGTATTACTCATAAGTTCCAGATTTGAAAAATTTTCTAAGGAAATTATTTTGTAATGCGGTAGATCCTTATAAAACCCCTTCTAGTAAAACTGGAACATTTTTTAACTAGCGTTTTTCCGGTTGCACCCAACGGAGGTGATTAAAGTTTATTATTATTCCTAAATTGTAAAATATAACTTAATGATTGTAAATTTGTACATGAATTTATTATTTCCTAATTTAAATCATTACTTTGCACCTATGATTTAATATTTTCGTAATAATATTACTATTAATTTAAGTTACACACACATTTCAGTAAGCCCGATCGCACCTAGCCTCACTTAGTTCAACCTAACCTATTCTTGCCTAACCTAACCTGACCTAACCTAAACAAACCAGACGTTACCTAAATCGCATTCTAATGTTTATTCATGATTTTATGCTTGCAAATTGTTAGACGAATTTATTTTCCTTCATCATTCCCTAAATTTGAATAAGTTATTAGGTAGGTAATCTACCTGCCATTTGATATTTTTTATTTTATTTGCTTTATAATAGTGTGCTTTTACTAAAAAAAAATATTTTTTTTAAACTTTATTATTCCTTAAATTTTGTCGTAATTTGGTATCAACCTTCGATTTCAAAATTTATTTTGTATGTATTTTTATTCCCCAATTTTTTCTTCTTATAAAGTATATATACACTCATATAAGTGTGTGAAAAGTGGTTTATGCAAGCAATGCATCTGTGTGAAAAAACAAACAAACAAAAAAATCCAAGGAAATTATGGTGCTCAAATTCAATTTATTTATTTATTTATTTTTTCTTAAATTTAAATATAAAAACAAAAAACATTACTCAACCATCTCACAAGGACAATCCTGTGTTGAGATGAGCGGATTTTATTACGGATGAGATTACAGCACTGGACTGCATAAGTAACTCGTAAAATTATTTAGCAATATTACTTATGGGTAGGAAGGTACCTAATTAATCACTCGCTAATATTAATTTAAACTAAAAAGATTTAAAAAAAAACGTTCTGATTTGAATGGGCATCACATTAGAACTAGTGGATTTTTTTTTAAATTATCGAATTAGGATACTTTTTCAAGAAAATTTGATAAAGACATTGCATTTTAATTAAAATATTATTGATTAATGAAAATAAAAGAAAAAAACATTTCACATATTTAGTCGGTACTATAAAAAAATTAAAAAATCTTATAGATATTTCGTGAAATAGGCATTCATTGGCAACAACGGCTTCAATACGCCGTGGCATCATTGTTGCTGGTTTTCTTACGGATTTTGGCAACTCTGCGTCATGGTGTCAGATTCCGATAATCTTTTCTATAAGATCTTGCTTACCAGAATTGTCAACTAACAATTTTTTTTATAGAATACGAGTATATTTATTTAGAATAGAATCCACTCATCATGTAATAAAAGAAAATATTTTATTAGAATATTCGAACGTGAAATTAAACCCTTCGGTATTAAAACATTTGAAGAAAAAGTATGGTTCTTATGTCATGGCTTACCCACTGTAGTTATACCATACTATAGCTGGTGGTTGAATCTTTAACTGACACGAACAATAGTAGAGACTCCATAGATTAAAAATATAACTACAATGGAATTAGGTTGAAATAAGAAATTTTTCGATCAATATTATTGTAGTTCTCATTCAATACGCTCGATGGCGCAATAAAATTGTTAACTGTTAGACACGAACAGCATGGTAACTAACTAATCATCACGCCGTTTCCCCGCAGGGATAGGCAGAGAGGAAGGACCACCAAACAACTCGATCTTGGCATACACTTCTTGCTTCATTCACATTCATACAACGCATCATACATTCTCTTCTTTTATTCCGACTTCTGACATGGCCCGACTCAAGTATTTGATTCACTTGATCGTGCCATGTCTTCTTCGGGCGCCCCCGGCTTCTTCTTCCATTCACATTCGCGTCATACATTCTCCTTACACTCCGCTCTTCGTTCATTCGCTCTACATGCCCAAACAACATGGTAAATACATAAATATGAAGTAGTCCCTGAATACTTTTCAAGTGGGATAACTTTCAACTTTAAGTGAAAACTTACGTAAACCAAAATGCCGAATTACGTTAAAAGTGTTGTTTTACAATGTTTGCTCAATATTTTAAAGATAGAAGCTCAAACTAAGCTAAATCAAGAGGCCGCGCAAATGTTTACCTTAATGAAGTGCAAAAGGTATGAAAAAGTTGATCAAATTCGAATGCTTTGAAAATCAAATGAACTCCTGGCGTCACTTAATGCGGTTCACGCGGTAATGGAGCCCGTTGCAGAGCGAGATGTGGGAGAACGCGAAATTTAACTTTTGAAAAACAATTCCGCTGTTAAAATTAGAGTAATAATATATAGATTGGTCAAATATCATATTGTTTATAATTTCTTTTAATACTGACAATTCGTGATGCAATTCCATCAGAATGATTTATTAAAACGACTTTTAAACTTTTGATCCTAAAATAAAATTGGGAAAAGTTAAAAAAAGTAAAATGCTTAATATTATATCAGTTAGTGTAAGTATTATTTTTAAATTAAAATCTGCTGGACAGGCGGAAAGACCTACCCACAAAATAACGTAAAAGTTAGGTCAAATAACGAAGTTGAAAATTGTTTTATTTTGTTGTCCTTTTGAACTGAGCATGTCTCATATAATGCCAGTTGGGCTCTTACCCACATCACTGGTGGAGAAACTATCCAATGTAATGGACATAGGACACAGGCAACTATCATTCCAAATTAAATATGAAACAGGAAAGGCCAAGAAAATAAAAGGTTACGGTCGCATTTGGAACTCAGGACTTAGGACCTTTCGGTCTATCCGGGACGAGCGCTTTATCTAACTGAATTAATGCCATTTATTGCTTTCCGTCCTTTTTATCGAGATCACACTTCAACTGTTCAACTTAAGAACTGTTAAAATCATCTTTAATTAATTTCCATATATTTTTTTATCTACTATCTTTTTATGACTGCAAGATTCCAGAACTTATTTGCAATCTAGATAGTGTCTCGGATATAATACCTATCCGAGAGAAAGTCAGCAAATCTTCCATATAAATTAAAATCGGGTAGGTATATACGAGACACTATCTATATTGCAAATAAATTCGGGTAGAATCTTGCAGTTATAGAAATATAGCATCAAAAATAATGATATTAACAGTTCTTAAATTGAAGTATGATATCGATAAAAATGATGGAAAGCAATACGGCGGCATTAGCTCAGTTGTATATGAGTGCTGTTTCCGGATAGACCAAGAGGTCCTGGGTTCTAGTCCCAGTTGCGATAGTTACCTTGTTATTTTCTGTTTCATATTTAATTTGAGATTTGTTAATATTATCTTCAATGATTAAAAAAAACTATTTTTCTACTTGTATCCGACGAAGAATTTATACATTTTCTCGAGTAAGTAGTTAGTTCAAGGTATGTCACTGTTCATTTTGAAAAGCTCCTTCCTGTTTCGTGGCATACCTACCAATATAACAAGTCAGCAATTCCTGATTGAAGTATTAAGAAAGCTTCTGTCTCTGCCCTATTTGCATATTTCAGCCTGGGCCGATTTGGAGAGCTTTCCAGACCCCTACAGCCCATCTCCCCTCTCCCTTGTAAATGTACCGATCTGCATTTTAAATGTATATTTTCGCCGCCGATGGGTTTTATTATTGGTCCGATTAACAAAAATGGTCTTTCAAACTGTTAACTGCGAGAAAAAATAATAATTGTCTCTGAAAACTGAAAGTTTAATTGGAATGACTTGAAGTTGTGAACAAAAGTTTCTCGAGATGAATTTAAGATTTTTTTAAGAAAAATCCATTCGTTTTTTAAATTATTATTTTATCTAAGCACGATTTTTATTCGTCCTTTAATTATTTCAGTTCGATGTTCTCTTACCAAAGAGCTGTTCTTTGAAAAATAATGGTATAGGTACCCACGTACGATTTATTATTTTAAGTTGGTGCTCGTGTCTAATAATCTCATACGAAAAAAAAACTTTAAAAAAAGTCTTACAATAAGTAGACAGTGTTATCAATTAATATCTATATCAATATGTGTAATATCCCAAACATCCAATGTAATAAAAACATATTCATACAAGGAACATAAAGAAAATAGAATCGTTAGACAATATGGAACTCTAGTTAATTAAAAAATATCAATAATGACGTTCTAACTTAAATATAATTAAATATACTGATATTATTTGTATTTATTTTCTAAAGTTAGTTTTCATAGTATAAATAATTTTCAAAGTTTCATGTTTTCAAAGCCCGCCAAAATGCTCCAAATTTATAGCTGGTCGGTTTTGAGGTTAGAATACCAAATGTCAAAACAAGGATGAGCTTTCCCATACATAATTTAATATTCTCTTCATAGTAAACCATAACTAAGCATAAGTAATGAAATTATGTACCTTTTCATAAACTTTAATCGAGGAACAATAATAGTACTTAGCATTAACATTATCATAATATCCGTACTGACAATTGGTTTGTCCATTATCATTCTAATTTCCTTAAAAATTTTTTTTAAATATTTTTGTTAAATTTCAGCAAAACTAAAAAAAAATACACATTTAAAATACAAAATAAAATTTCCAAACAAATCCAAAATCAAAATACTCGCGGCCAAGACCCGTAATGTCAGATGGCACTCACATAACATGATGTTTTGATGAGATGATTTTTAACTCACTTTTAAATTCAGAATACACAATTAACAAAACTTGTGTATTCTGAATTGGCTTTTGCTGATCTATAAGAATATATTTTTAAGCTATAATATCTTTCACAGGAGTTTCTTATTGAAAAGCCATTTTTGTAAGTTTAGTCGTTATTGAATTTTTCACAAAATTCTAGACATGCAGCGTTCACAACTTTGACGTACTTCAAGTTAGGAAAGTAAGGAAATTCTGCCATGTTACTTGATCGATCTTAGATTTTTTGTAAATTATCGGAAAAGGAGATATAAGATTATGTACCTGCATATTTATATTGAAAATTTGTGGATTGTTCATGAAAAACTTAAAAGTTTGCTTCTGCTTCTAAATTACACTCGACTAAATATGGAATCAAGTTGAGACTTTTGAGATGATTGTTTTTCTTTCCCTATCTTCTACGTTAGTGAAGGCTTTCTCACAGTTTTCCCACACAATAAAATACAATTCGTGCAAACGCAAATTATTTACTACAAACAGTACAATGAATACAAATGTAGTTGACAATAATAAAAAAGGCAGTCTGACGAGTTAATAGTACAATGCTTGTCTAATTAGCTAGGTAAAAATAACTCATTCAAATAGCTTTTGAAGTTGGTTAAATAAAAATTATTTGTCAATTACATCAATATCATTTAAGTATCTGTCACAAAAAATGTCTAAACGTTGTATTGGGAATTTTAAACCATAGTTGGAATAATAGATATACACATCCAAAATGTTAATGTTTGCCTCTCGTTTAGTTATGCATATACTGATTAAATTCAGGGGTTTAGAACCATCGAATTTAGAGTTTAATGATTTTGTGAAAAAAGAGAGATCGTTTATTTGTCTTCTGTTGTCCAAAGTTAGAATATTTGTAATTTGTATGCTTTAAAGGGATGATTAGTTTAAAATGTATGAAGGGTAGACATTTTCTTAGTCGTAAGCACTCCAGTGTTACGGAATTACAAGAGGAAACTAACGATCCATTTAAATCATGTTTCTACAGTGTCTACAATAGCTGTTGTTTAACTATTCCGGCTTCACAAATATTTTTATGTATCGGTGTTTTGTACACACGATGTAGATATAGAATCACAAACTAAAAAATCAACAAACTGCTTGAACTTAACTTTATGAGGGAGAGGATCTTATCCACTAAATACTTATAAACACCTAGCTTTGTACACAACCGGTTAGATATTTGAAAAATAAAGCTACGCAATTCCGATATTGGCATCGTAATTTGAATCCAAACAGATGGTGTAAAACCCTTTGAATATTTATTTGCGCCAGTTGACTCCACTCGAGTTTCCTCGACCTCTTTTCTTTCTTTCCCCCCCTTCTCTCCCGCGGCCCAACCCGTTCCTCCCGCCTCTCTATCCGGAATCCCACGAACCAGACTATATTATTGCTGACTTGAACAACGGCTCAACTTTTCAAAGGCATCTCGCCTCGACTCCGAACTCGAAATGTTCGCATACCTGTAATAAAATATACTCCACTACTGTTGGTTCCGATTCTAAGACTTATTTTGAAAATTAATATTGTATAAACAACTCGTGAAAGCCATAACTATTTTTTTATGTAATAATACTAATTGGATGATTTGTATAGCGCCGTATTTGTGAAAAATCACTTGAAGGGCCCTAGAGCAATACTTACCTGGCAGGTCTCTCCAGATTAACACGTTATATTATAAAGTTTTAGCTTGGGAGGATATAATTTTGCACGCACAGGACACAATATTAGAAAACACTGCACATTGCATGATATTGAAGTTACTATTTAAAAGTCATTTGTCATTAATTTTATATTTATTAGAAGGTTAGTGACTAAAGAAGGGTTGATATTTATTTGAAATATTAATGTTTTTTTCTGAATTTAGGACCAGAATATAGATTTTTTTTAAATAGAAAAAAGCAAAAAAAATAAAAAATCTACTCTAGGTTCAGCTGAAAATTTCGATGGTAATTATTAACCTTTACAAATATTTATAGTAATTTACAATGTCGCGAAATATGAAGAGTTTCAATTTTTTTTCTGTTAATTACTTTAGGTAGGCTAGGACCGGCTAGCTTCACTATGTAATTTGGGTATGCAACTGTACCATTCATGGATATTACTTTTTTATAAGAGATGAGTTTTAAGCGTCGCTCTGAATTCTGTCAAGTTTTTAATCAAACTTAAATCGTATGGTAGCTTATACCAGGCTTTACACGACACGCCGAAAGTACGCTCACCACACTTAGTATCTGGTACATGTCCCTATTCTGAGAGCTTTCATGGAGTGTCATTCGCAAACATATAACATTTACAACGCTTTAAAAATTTGTAAACTATTTATTTGCATTGTAATAATAATGATAATGTTTTATTATCCTTTTTTTCGTAAAAAAAAATGATATCCTCACTGGGATTTACCGTGTTGAGGATTTCTTACAAAATATGAAATTCTTGCTGAAATTTTTTGTTGTAAGGTGAGGTGTTTTAAGTGCAGTTGAATGGTTTCGGTATTAGCCTGTATTTGGTGTGAATATATTTTAGATGTAACGTATCCAGCGTTATTTAAAAAAAAATATTGTTGTTTTGATTTTTGAAGGACAGTGAGATTTTGTTGTAGAATTTAGTACCATGGTATAAGAACCTTTTTTTGTCCAAATGTTGTGTTTGTGGTTCCTTGTTGGTTGTGTTGTCGACTATGAGATCTAGTGTTTCTAATATGTGCGTTTGTTGTTATTTCTGGTTTTAATTTAATTTGGTGAATTAAGAATATTATCATTACCCCTGCACCATATTATAATAGTGATTGGCAGAGAGCCATGTATATCTTAATCAAATCTATTGTACTGAGGACATTACTGATTGTCTTAAAAAAGTAAGTTTATTTTTTTCAGTCCACTTAAAATTGTGATAAATTTTTACGTCTAGATACGTTATATAAGAAACCATACTTGTGATATTTCCTCCATAAGTAGCTACTAACAGTAAATAATATCGCGGCTTTACAGTACAAGTTTCAATGGATTGAAATAATTATTACACAAATTTTATACCTTTCCTGTATTTCCTTTTTAAATTACACTTATTTGAGTATTTAATTTTTTCCTTACATTTCTCTTACATACGAGCATATGTATTTTTATAAGTTAATTTTGCCACCACTGACCCTTACCTAAACGAATCATTTCCATTATAATGACAAAATATTTAAGTAAATCAAATCTAGTTAACAGCCTCCAAATTCATTCCAGTAATTTGCATTCGGTTTAAGAGCAAACATCTGTTTTCCGACCGAAATAGAGAAATGACTCTTCAAGAACAAGTGGGTCGGATAAATCCTCTGGGTTTTATAAATGGCACTTTATTCTTAATTTGAAATCCGTTTACAATTTACCGAGTGTGACGAAATAAGGGTGGGGTTTTTCTTCAAAGATTTCCCTTTATTGTTTAAATTGGACGAGTGATAAATAATACGGGAAAACTAGTTGTTTTGACTATGTGAGGTGATTTTTGAAAATAAAAGTAAAATACGATTGAAAAGTGTTTAACTTGCTATTGTGTGTGTTGTGTTTATGGGAATGTCAGGGAGAGGGGAAATGGGAAAGAGGAAGGTTAGGTAGGGAGAAAACCCCTAAATAGGAAAGCCACGTTGGGTGACAGTGTTGTGAAAATGAAGGGATGGGGAGGAGGAAGGTTGGGTTACGGGGGAAGTTATGGGAGACAATTACAATCTGCAGGACTTACCCTGGAGATGGCTTCTTAGATGGGAAGTCTGCTCCGGACATTACCCTAGCTCAGATCGGCAGGGGCATTAGCTTCTCATCGTACAGGGTCGCGGATCGATCGCAATCTTATAAATGGGTTGAGGGCGTTTCTAATTCTACGTTAAATGAGTACAGGGAAGTGTTTTCATACTCGAGGTTTATTGTAAGCTCGGACAAACATTGTAGGTTAAGAACAATCGAGTAGTTAGTAAAAAGGTCTTAATCTAGGTGTGATTCTATTGTAATCTCTCTTTCTGATTCGAATCTCTAACCGAGTTATGCAAATGTACCAAGGGCTTAATCAACACATTAAGGGGAAATGGAAAATCAGCTTACATGGAGGTGATCTGGTCGGATGGCGAGAGTTGCTGGCAATGACGCTAAGGCTTGACATCTCTGCACTGAATTTAATGGGCTATTTAATTAGTAAGTCACCCTGATGAGTGCTTTGGCAGCAAATGGCACGACCAGCTGCGGGCTTCAGCCCGTCCGCATAGTACTTGGCCGTAATAAACTAGTAACACAAAAATAGCAGTCTCTTTTCAGAGACGCAGTTATCTCTTCGAGCTCCAGGCGGAAAGTGATCGTTTCAAGGGGCCGCAAGCAACACCGCCGAGCTGCCGAGGCGCTCGCGTCGCCTGCTCCTGTTTTGTTAATTTATGATCTGATTGGTTTAATTGGGCGCTAGAATCGCCTGATTGGTTAATTTATGGAGGGAAATGATGTGATTGCTTGCCGGGCTCATTTGCCAAGACGAGTAGCTAGAACTCATCTCAGGGCCATCCTTTCGTTACATAACATGTGTTTGAAATGATCCTGATTTTGGAAGCGTGGTATGATATTTGCAGGGCTAGGACAAAAACAGTTTTAGTCGAGATTTGCTGTAGAAATGAGATTCTTGAGGAATATTTGTGAAATAAATAAAAATGAACCGATTTGCGAATTAAGAGATTCGAAGACGTATTAGCAGCCGAGTGGACAAATACGCCGGGATCCCGCCCAGGCGTCGGGGTCGGGGTTCAATTTCTCTTCTAGTTAATTCCTCCATCATTACCCAAAGAGCATTTTCTGCTTATAATGATGGTAGTAGGAATTTTTCAAATATCGTAAAGTTATTCGTAATCCGGGAATGTTTAGAAGAAAGCTGTAGATGTTTGCGGTACATGGATACGACAGTGAATGGATTGTCAGGAGAACATGATACAAGGCAGCCAGGATACAAGTGGATGGATGAAATTGTCAGGTACCTCATAGAAACATTTGGCGATTAAGTGAATCAAATAAATGAGTCAAGTCATGTATGCATATGCGTAAACATATATTAACAAATATAAAAAAAAAAAAATAATTCCATGAAAAAATAAACTTTTTTTTACCGCCATTAACTAATACCAAGTATACCCACACACTGGCCTTGCTTATGTGGAAATTTTTGCTATTTATACAATACACATAAATTTATATACATGTATTCAAATATTAAAAAAAATATATACGTACATTGAAAAAATGTTTATAACCTTTTATAAAAATGTACGTGTCAACAAATTAATTAATAAAAAAAATTATAAATATACTTATAAATGAAATTCATCTTTTAGTATTATTTGATCTTGCCTTTTTTATGTAATTATCGCACAAGAGTCCCAACTACCAGTGAAACTATAACATTCCAGTGTATGTTGTGAGGGTGAAGGGAGGGGAAGGAAATGTAAGAGGAAGGCCGGGAAGCACCTAGCAATTAGTTTATTTATTTATTTTTCATTCGATCTGGTCAGGTCACTTAACACATCTAACGCCAAAACACGAATATGAATAGTGGTCTTTCCCCAGAGCGATACTGAGAGTATCTACCACTCTGGAAAATCCGGGAGCATAGTAAATTTATAATAATTATCTGAGATGCCTAAAAAATAACAACTCTTCTGAATTCTCTAACGACATAATTTTAAAGAACGATCGTTTTGTCAGAGACACCGGCATAAATAACAAAGGAAAACGATTAGACAACTAAAATCGTTGGAAATTAAAAAAAAATCGCCAAAGAATAATGAAGAAATAATCAATATTCATAAAAAAATCTTTCTTACGGTCTTAATTTGAATAATTCCTTTTCTCCGCACCATTTGTCTTTCTTCTCCCCCTACACAGTCACTCTTCCACCCCCACTCCAACACCTAATGTATTGACCATGATTTTGTAATAATGTTAAGTTAGTATATATTTATCCCTGAAGAAGGAACGCCGATTCCGAAACCGGAAGGAATAATACTAAATTAAAACGGTGTTATATTCAGTGAATTTATTTTATTTTTATATTGAAAAAAAAAATTAATTACAAATTATTAGCTGTATACCATAGTATATAAATATACAAGGTGTCCCATAAATCATGGATCAAACGAATCGGGGTGATAGGGGATATTATTTGAAATTAAAATGACCAAAATGTGGTGATCCAATTCGTAACCCTTTCAAAGTTACATCAATTTCAGCTTTATTTTTTTAAATTCCTAGAACGCCATGTAAAAAAATTTATATATATAAAAAAAATACAGTATTTTTAATAAATAAATTTTCTAATCATGCTGTTAAATGTATCTATTAATGAAATTATTATTAATAACTCCGTATCCATATAACAATAATGAATCTGGTTGTATGTAATATTTTTTATTTATTTAAAATTAAAACTTAATATTCGAATGAACCTGACACAAAAAAATGTACTGGGGAAAGTTGAACCATAACTAAATAATTTTTTGCAATAAATAACCTCCCCTATTACCCCACTTAGTTTGATCCATGATTTATGGGACATCCTGTATTGGAATCATGGGACATCCTGTATTGAAATCATGTATATTTATAGGCTACATTTACATTCAAAAGGGTGTGATTACGATGGCATTTTGTATTTGAACTTCAAAAAACATTTGACTACTTAAGGATGTAAATTTGTAAATACCTTGAGGAGTAGAGAACCCGTCCATCTTGATAAAGCCTCACGAACTTATTGGGGGTGGTAATGGTATGGAGGTAGCTCTGCTTGCCGTTGTAGAAGTAGGTGTCCGGCTTCCAGATCTTCTTCAGCATGGATATACTGAGAGCCAGCGTCTCCTTGGCCTCGTCGTGGAAGGCCAAGCGCCGGTCCACCCAGGACTGCCGGAAGTAGCAGTCCATGGAGTAGGTCTGGACAATCGGGAGTACAAGTTAGAAAGCTCCGCAGAGGGGACTATGTTGATACCAAATATTGAAAATCTGGAGCCGCTCTGCAAAATCCCAATTTTTGGATTTCATTAAACTGAAAATCCGTATTTTCTTATAAATTTCACATATCAATGACAAAAAACAATAAAAAAAATTAAACACGTTAAGAGGGTATTCCACTGAATTTTTTTATAGACAAGCATTCTAATTATGGAGAATTATCCCATTCGTATACATACATGATATTTAATTTCAGACAGATTTCTTTATTCATGTTTTTTTCTTTCTTAAATTTAATATTTTATTTTTTCTTTCTTCTGTTTAATTCTTTTTTGGCTAAATAGTAAGCAAACTTTGCACTAAATATTATATCTATGCATAATGCGCACATTTGGTTATTCAGTTAACTCTTTGAAGCACTGTGGTATCAAAAATTCATCACCAAGAAAATAAATAATTCTCTGTAAACTATTATCTATTAACAATTTTATTAACTAATTGTGAGGCATGGATTCTTGACTAATTAGTTTATATAAGCGGTCATTCTAGCGGTTGTTTGTGTAAATATGAGCGATCTAGCAGTGGGATTCGAAACTTTCGGACCTCCTCTTTCAATTGTTAGTTAGGTGATTCACATATATGAGGTATAATTCAGGAAATACAGTGGAACCAAATTATGTTGATTATTTTGAATAACTTGTACTGTGCAACTGTGTTTCAGAAAATATCAAAGGAACACCTACTCGAATATAGTGAATCGAACCTAATTTACAAATTTTGTCAATATAGTATGCATGAATATAAATACTCATTCAGCCATATTTTAAAGCTGTGTGTAAACATGTATTAGAGATGGTACCACAGAGAAAATGTGAAAAGTGGAATTTAATGACATACGTTTGTTTGATGCCAAACAGAAAACTTTGAAGATGTTTCAGGAATTTATTAATATATATGGAATTAATTTTCAAACATCCGACGGACTTTAATCCTTGAAAGATGTACCTAGTGCACTAAGCATTACTGGATATAGCTTAAAATCGCATGAACATGGTATATATACATATAATTATAAAACAATCTTTTCATACCGTTTAAGTTTATTCCTAGCCATGAGATAACAAACAGTATTTAAAATATGATTCTATGCCATACTCACACAAACCACGACGTTCACTAATGTAATATACCACAACATCACAAACTATGCATATCAAAAATACACTCGACTAAAATCATTGGAATACATTACCTACACCAACTATAACAAATTGCGTGAAGAATGAAGACTTCTGTATGCTTTTAACAAATCTCCAAATGATATTCTGAAATCCTGTTTTTTTAAATGTAATTTGTACTAACTCTGTTGTGCCGGCCGCCTTGCTAAACTTTGTAGATTCTGATACTGGAAATATTTTTTCTCACTTTGAATTGTATCTGTATATTTTGAGCCTGTACCCTTTGTTCATATATATTTTATGTATGCTTTTGTTCTTATATTTTCATATACATATTTGCTATGAAAACATGTTAATGCAAAACCGAATATTACGTACAAATTATCAGTCTCATAATGAGTTAGATTAATTGTACACAGTGCGTCTTTGTACGTCTTATTTGAAATATAAAAAAATAAAAAATAAATCCTGAATATTAATAAAACTACTAACGTTGATGTTACATTAAAAAAATCGTGTTTTACATTTAACCACGATTTAAAAATTGCGAAATTTTTTAATACATGTACCAACATTATTTGACATAGATTATAGAAACAAAACTCCATTAAAAAACTAATCAACGAAGTTTTACCATTAGCAGTGCGTACCTTAATAAAATACGTATAAATGATATACAAACACCCTACAAGTATAGCAAAGTAATTTCCACAAGCCAATCA